>VZTL01061670.1:3689-32045 GCA_013400535.1 Scopus umbretta | reverse complement strand
AGTTTGTTATCTCTGTGTTTTTTTTTTTTTTTTAAAAAAAAGGATGGCTAAAGAATAAATATTGCTACTTATAATGTTTCCAGTGTCCTCAGAGCTTGCTTACTATAGTCTTTTCATTTCCCATATAGCCGGAATCTAATTTATTTATATAAAAGCATCCTCCATAAAAAGTAGTGCAAACTGCTTTGCTGAGAGAGATAAAGAAAAGAAGGAATGTTTTACGCAGATTTCCACAATGACTCTCAAGGAGACAAAAATGAAAAACAATCTCTGAGGATAGAGTACCATGAACATAAGAAAATCAGAAATAAAGAAGAAATAGCAGCAGAATTATTTTTGAAACCTAGATCGAGTTTAGGTTTTGGAGAAGAAGGGAAAAGGGAAGGGAAAAGAATGGAAGGGAAATGAGTTGTATAACAACAAAAAAAGGGAAAGGGAATTGGAAAGTTTTCAGTTGAGATTTAAGAACAAATATGTGTCCGGGAGAGGGAGATAAGGCAGCAGTATAAAAAAGGGGAAGAACATCCATGCGGTGTAGGAAATCACAAAGGAAAGAAGAGTGGCTTAGTTTATAGTCAATCAGCCAAGGATTTGGAAAACCTGGGCACAGCTGTCTGGGTGCTTTTCATCTCTCTGGACTTTCTTACCTATAAAATGGAAAACAGAAGGTTAGGTGATGAGGCATGAGGGTCTGGATGCAAGAGACTTCTGAGAGAAAAGGCTTGAAGGGACTCTGGAGCAGTTGAATAGAGGTCAATAAAAATACAGTATGGCCAGAGACCTTGATTTGATCTTCCCTGGTGAGATACAAATGCTCAAGGGTTCTTTAAAGTTGATTGGTAAATTATTTTGTAGCAAAACACAAGTAGCAGGAAGTGGCTGTGACCAAGCCAACAGAGGACAGTGGGGAGTACAAGCAGAGCTGGGATATTTGCAGTACATATAGTGATAGCGAAGAAAGACTTAACAGTAAGAAGCCCTGGAGGGAGAACAGGGAACAATGAATTCTAATGAAGATGAAAACTTCCTTCAAGACAGAAACAAGGGAGCTGGATAGATAACTTTTGTTGTAACTGGAGGAAAAGTATACCAGAAACACTGAACCAAATAAGCCTTGTGTTTATGGCAGCTTTCACCATCTTTCTCCACAATGAGTACTCCAAAAAGAAAGAAAATCCTCCCATAGAGAATCTTTGTGAGGAAGGTGCCCCACAGGTTGGTCCGTGTTGGCTGAACCCAGAAGGGTGAAGCTGGGGAGGGGTGTATCTGAGACAGGCAGAAGTTTTTTTCCTCCTGTCAGGAGGAGCAAATGATGAGGAACAAACGGGGAGCAATGACTGGCTCTTCTGCAATTCTCCCTTGAGGTTATTTTCTCCCCCTCTCCTACTGGAGTGCTCAGAGAAGGGCAGTCCTGCCCCACCTGCCAGTGCTTGCACAGGACCCTGCCAGCCGCCTTGGGTATACTGACGTGTGATACATCTTTGTGGTATACTAAAAAGTGATGTAATCTGTACCACATATTTAGCAAGTAAGATGAACCAAACGAAATGGCTTTCTGCTGCAAGATGTTAAAATGTACTGAGGTGATACTGAAACTTTCAAGAACAGCAGCTAGACTAGAAGAGCTAAAGCAGGTTGAAGGCTGTATGACCAAAGAAATAAACATCACCAAGCATTCAGGGAAGAGCAATCTCTCTTAAGGTCACTCCTTAAGCTATACTTGTGCTGTACCTGTTCAGAATAGATTTTAGCCTGTCACCCAAATGCTACCTAGTACTATAAACTTGGTGACCTTTTATACCCATTGTATTTCTCTTAAAACATTTCTTTCCTCTTCTCTTGTACTTTACATTTTATTTTACCTAAAAACTCAAGGTGGATCATATTTAATGGGGTCCATCAAATGTGGAGATGAGAGTGAGAGAGAGAAATGGGGCAGTTATCTCTGTGCTACCACTCCATCCATACTCTTTGAATAAGTCCACACAATGACACTTGAATGAAAGCCTAAGTAAATTCTGGTTGATAACTGCATGGAACAAATGTGGAACAAAGGAGCTATGTTCTACTCTTTATATGTCAGAAGAATGAACTTGTTGCTGCTTGATCAGTTCCTTGTCCTTCACTAGTACTTGAGTTCCTCCTTTTACTGAAAGAGCATGCAACATTGCAGTTCAGGGTTGTGTTATATTTCCTGACCTTCAACACTTTTTTTTGGCAGAGATTTAAAGGCGTTAATATGGGAAGCAGTTTTTGTCTCGCTTTGGCTTTTAAATAACAGAGTCTATTTATTTCTCATTCAGTGAGCCTCAGTTATTTGTTTGCAAAAAATCATTTGGTAACAGGATTAATTCATCCTTCATGTAACTACACTGGAAGACAATAACGTTACACAAGAGATGAATTTGCCAAATATATAACTCTTGTAGGGACAAAAGGAATTCTTTCTAGAGCTGTGTGAAAGGTTTATGATACATGCCTGATTTAGTATATTGCTACAAATCTGAATGTTAGTGCCCATGTGCCTTTCTTCAAAAGTATGTAATGTGAAACCAAGCCCAGGTGTTGAACCATCAAGCCTAATTTTAAGAAATAGTGATTTGATTATGCCTGCGCTGAGGGTGTGTAAAGCTTTGCTTGTTCCTGGGAAGTACTTCTCTCAATATTCACAATGCAACACAAAGTTGGGTAAATCCACCCAGCTGCATGCCAAGAGGAGTACTTAGTGGATGCCTGTGACGAGAAGCTGCCTGATTCTACAGGTTCTTGAAGGCCGAGTGAAGTGGTGGTACTGATGGGGAGATGGAGGCGAGGCAAGGCTGTGTGGCATCTGTCCCTGTTCCGATATTATGCTCTTTACCATAGTATCTGACAAGACAGTCCATTAATATGTTAAACAATGTCAATCACATCTGTAGCATGCTGTTCTTTTTCTCCTCTTCCCCAGAAGAGGGGCACGCATGAAGAAATGTCTTGCTTTTGGATGAATTTTTGTTCTTTTTAACTGTATGCACCCATACACACATGGTACAGTGTAGTGGCTCCCTAAATTCAAGTCCTGCCTGTAACCAACATTTGCTGTGAATGTGGTATGTTTGGTTTGTGTGCTGAGGAGGTAATGTCATGCACTGGAGAGAGCAATGACCTATGACTCAGGACCGAGGATTCCTAATCCTGGCTATGCTGTCAACCTGCTGCATGGACCTAGGCAAATCACTTGACCCAGATTCCCAAATATAGATAAGCACCTAAGATCTTCTTTAAATACTGACGTCCAGGACAGGTTTATCTGGAGTGCTGAATGCACCTCATAAGCAATCCTGTGATGAGGTTGCAGCTGGGTGACTGGGTAGCTTTCTCTCCTACTTTTAAAGCTGGATCTGTGCTTCATCTATATCCATCCATATCGGTCGATAATGCATGTTGCAAAGGGCACCAATATTTCTGCTGTGTATATGGAAAAACATGGACAAATTCATCTATGGTTGGTGGCCTAGAAGTCCTGAAGTGAGAGTTTTAAATTAGATGCCCCAGTGCCATGAGATCCTGGGGCCCAAGAGTGTGGCTGTATTCAGAGTATGTGTAAGACAGAGATTTAGGGAACACGGAGGCAGAGAAGGGGGGCTTACCTGGGACATTTGCTGGTTGGGGAATCAGCCTGGGATGTCGAAAATGCAGGCTCAAGTCCCTGAGCCAAACCAGGCATGCTAGGGATGATTTGGCCACAAATCCCAAGTGAGTGACCAAACCAGTAAACTACCAGATACTCTGTGAAATGCCTTTCTCTTTTTTGGGGAATTGCAGGGGAGAAGGAAAACCAAGTGTGGTAACCCAGCCACAGACGAACATTTATGTCTGAGAGTCCAAGCAGGCACCAGGACAGAATGAATATATCCAAACCCCATCCATTAGCCTCCTCACTCCAGACTGGTGTGTGCAACTCCCCACCCAGTTCCTTCCTCACTCTCCCCTGTCCTGAGGGGCAAGGCTGGGTGCCTAATTTTCAGCAGGAGCAATAAAAAGTGTCAGTAAGGAGAAGAAGGGCAGCATACAGTTAAATGCTGTAATGCCGTATGCGTCTCTGAAGAACTACCTGTGTGCCCTTCTAGATCCCAGCTTTTTGCTGTCTCATAAAGGAAGGGGACACTCTCCAAGGTGATATTTGTGTGTCCCCAGGAGGTGGCCCCAGACACAGCAGAGCACTGCCTTGGACTCTGCTGCCACACAACAGGGAACACTCCTAGCATGAGCTGAACCATTTGGATGGGAAGCTCCATGAGAGGCAGGGGCACAAGGATGCCAGGGTCCTTGGAAAATTGCAGTAAGAATTTACAGATGACACACAAAATAATTGTTCATGTCATTCAGCTCTGGCCATGTTCTGTGTAAGTATGACAGAATAATTACTGGCCTCGGTTTCTCATGATATTCAAAGTGGTGAAGGTATTCAGAACTCCTCAATGGGCTGAAGAAGCCTGGTACCTTGCAAGATGGAGACCAGGTTAAAAAAAAAATGCATTTTTTATGAGTAGGTCTGGAAGTGAAACAGCTGACTGTCTCTTTCAGCACAGGCTTTTATACATGGTCGTAGGGTATCTGGGAATCCATGAATTCACACTGACATCTGCACACTTAGAATCATGATGCTGCAGGCCCAAAGTATGTATTTAGACTGCATCTACAAACCTCACAGAAAAACATTAAATCAGCAAAATGAAAAAAACAAACAAAAATGAGACATAAAAATGAGCTGGCTACTCTAAAACACAGATACAGTAATTATTTCAGTCTTTTGCTTAGGGGTGTACCAACTGTTTACAATTTACTGTTTGGCAAGCTGGGTGTTCTCATTTCCCTCATGGTTCAGGAGTCAAAAACATATGCTACCTTTAGTAATGAACTCTTCTAAGATTTGAAACTATCCATATTCATGTCACAAGAAATGTTTACACAAGAGCAAAATGCTCCAACATCAAAATAAATCAGTAACATCTCAGAGTTTATATTTCCATATGCTTCTTTGGCATAATAAAGCAGGGGAAGGGCTGCTGTTGTAAAATGGAGTTTAATTAAAAACAAAAGAAAAAAAAACTTTATCAGAAATCATGGCCATCCGAAAATCATGCAGACTAATGCATGGTTTCGACATATTCTAAAGATTTATCATCTATCAATAGAAACAAGAAAATGTAATATAATCATATCCTCTACACACCTTGCATATTTTCCATCTTCTGCGCATAAATTATACATTCATTTTCATAATTATGGTAACATTCTGGTTTTCACATAAACTGCTATTACTCCTGGGTACCAGTAAGTTTACATCTACCAAGGCTACACGCTAATTACATTTTCTTTTTATAATGTTATCTATTTATCAAATTTAGTTTCTTAATGGAAATTAATAACTAGGTCTCTGCAGTGAAAAAAAAAATCAGATGTAACATAGCGGTTTAGGTATTTTTCCAGCTTTTATTTAATTTAATCTTTAAGGGCTTTGAGTGCTTGCTTGGTGATTATGGTGTATGAAATGGCTTATAAAACCAATGTCCAGGAGATGGTCAGGAAGGAGTTAATCATCTCCCTTTTGCTAGAGGAAGGGCCACAGCTGTCTGAACTGAGTGCAGGGATTTTCAGGGTAGCCAGCTGTGGGGATTTAATTGATTCACCCGCCAATCTATAAAGGGGGGTACCACAGGGTGACTCTAAATCCTGTCATGATTCAGGGAGGAGGAGGTAATTTGGGGTGGGCATTGTAGCCGTGAGAAGACCTAAGCAGGAATGACTAGTTGAGTAAACACTTAATGCTCTTGTTTCCTTCTGAATGTCAAGGGAGGAAAGGAAGATTTTTACATTTCTTTGAGGAAAGAGGGTGCTCTTTCTATTTTTCTTATCCTTTCTTTTTTTAACTTTTAATGGAGTCTTGTGATACTCTTGCCTGTGTCTAAAGTCAGGGCAGCAAGAAAGCCTGGATTGAAGGGAGATCAGTGGATGCAAGATTGTGCCTCAGCCAAACACAGCAAATGAAGACGAGTGGATGGGTATAGGCAGGAGTGGGGAATAAGACAGTGTGTGGGATGCCAGAGGAAATCTTGTCTATATATACAGCAGGGTGAGCTTACAATCTTAAGGAGTCTTGGCTTTCAGGTCTGCAATGTACCTCTTTTTAGCTTGCTTTTCAGCTGAATGCAGTAGAAGGATTGTTTACTTTCCCTGGGCACTTGAATGCTTTTAACATCAGGGTTTATCAGTGCCTGGCTTACCCTCAGGATGGGTTTCCATTCTCTTTATCTCTGAGTTAAAGTATGTCAGAAATCTGCAACTTGTTCTACATGGACAGCAATGGTGTTGTAGTACCTTCTCTAAGAACTAGCTTTAACTACATTGATTTGAGCCTCAACATGTTTTTTTCCTCCCTCACCTTTGGTGGATTGCTTCCATCTGCCTCAAGGCTTTCCAGGTTTAAGCATGGTAATTTACCTGAGGAAACAGGGTTTGGTCAGGGTAAGAAGTTCTACATAAATATAAGGTACTAAAACCAAGCTGTACCTTGTTTTGAATATCACAGTGTGTTTAGTTACATATTCTGTTTCTACTGTGCTTTAGAAATGGTCTGCATATTTCAGCCATTATTTACATCCACTTGTATCTCCTCTGGCAGTAACTCTGCTACAGTTGAAATGTGAATCAGCTCTTTATTGTGCTCTAGAGAGGATATCACAGGCTTCATTCAGCAATGCCCACGCCAGCATGTTGTGTCTTAGGAAGGAGCACTCCTAGTTAAAACAATGCCATTCTTGTCTAGCACTTCATTCTAGAAGTTATATGCTCCCCATGTAAGTAATAAGGGTCTCTGGGATGCTTTGCACAAGTCTAGGAAAGAGCCATATGCTTCACCTGTGTGTTCTGCAAGACATTCAGAGGTTGCTGCAATGTGTCATATTTGAACAGCTTCCAATTAGCACCTCTTTTAGCATTATAGGCATGATCCTGGAACTTATTGGAGTGAAGGCCTGGATGTGTTCATCTTCTCACAGCAACATGCACACTCCAAGACTTTTCCAAGTATTGGTAGTTTGTCAAGAAGGAATATAAAAGTTGGCTATTGTATTTTGAAACCTTTCACAAGGGATTTTTGTAGGAAGTCTTGCTTCTGCAGAGACAATGTGTTGACTCAGGATACTGTTGTGGTTGAAAGCTTCTCAGTCCATTTTTTCCCCTAAGATTTGAAAAGCTTACTTATCTTTTGTCCTCATTAAGGTCAGCTATTGCCTATGAAATACCCTATGTATTCAGATTGCTCAGCGAAGTGTTAATCATTGACACAGGAGATGTTCCAAGTGTTGTGAGTGCTGTATGCTAGCCAAAGTCTCATCATCCCATGAAATCTGTTCCAGATTCTCTGTCTATAATTTATTGCTGGATTATTCTTTATTAATTCCTGACAGGGTGCCCCACTGATGTATGCAACAAGAAAGGAGATGGTACTTGTTCACTTAAGTGGTGAACAGAACACTGAGAAGTGACATGGCTGTTGGTGGCAACCTATGTTTGTTTATTGGCCAAGATATTAAAAAAGGTCACTGACAGTGCCTTGTTACACTGCAGTCTCCTGGGTATGTTTGAGGGGGCAGAGACTCAGACTCCCTCACAGCCCTTCAGCTTCCCCTCAGAGCCAAGGGATTGTTCACCTAGATTCAGTGTGTTTCTGAATGTTCCCAGGCATAATCCATTATAAAATTGAGAGCGTGCCAGTCAGCCTTAAACTGTGTAAAACCCAAATTGGATCTAACATTCAGGAATGGTTTAGATAAGCAGTCTTGTACATGTGAGATTATCTCTAAATCGACTTATATTCTGAGTTTGCCTCCTGCTATTAAAATCTTAGTTGCCCTTGGATCATAGCACAGTCCAATGAAGCATCACCCTCTTTCGTCTTGTGATTATGCTTTTTTCAAGAGATGACGTTGTTCAGAAACATGAAGTGTGCCCTGAGTATTTTTGTTATAATGTTCAGAAATCATTTCATAAGAGCAACTGCAGTAGTTCAGGTGGAGGGTTTGTCTAGCATTATTCTTTTTTCAACAGTGGCCATAATTGGATGTCAAGGGAAGATTATACAGTATGCACAAGGCAAATGTATAAAATCTGTCCACTGAGTATTCTTCTGGCCTCTAACTATTCTGGCTCAGGGATTTTAAGACCGCTGTGGCTTGTCTATTTACCAACCCTCTCCAGATCTCTTTTCCAAGTACTTATTAAGGCTGCCCTTAGAACCCAGTAAAGTTTTGCTTCTGCCATATCTTTTGGCAAGGATTTATATAATTCTGCTACATATGAATGAAGAACTGCTTGTTTGTTTTGAACTTGGATCAAGAATCTTCCTTTGATGGTCCCTATTTCCTGCATTGAAAGAGGCTATGAGCAATCCATTTCTCTGCATCTCACGGTGTTGTGGACCTCCATTGTTTTTCCCCTAAGCTGTCTCTCTTCCAGGGTAAAAAGTCTTAGCCGACTGAGTCATTCCTTGTAGGAAAACCATTCATCTTCATTGACCTTCTCTGCATGTTTTCCAGTTCTAAGACATTTTTCCAGGTGGAGGGCTTATAAGTAAACATAGCTTACAAAGCATAAGAGAAGTATGGGTTTGTGCAGTGAAAGAATAGATCTTCTATTTTTGTTTTCTGTTCCATGCTTAATTACTTTCAAAATTTGAATGACCTTTCCAACTGTTAGCAAGCACTTGCCTCATATTTTCATGGCACTATCATAACCCCAGGACTCATGTCTGAGTGATAATGACTAGCTCAGAGCCCACCATTTTGAACACTGAGCAAGCATTATTTTTTCCAACATGCATTACTCTATCTTAATTGCATTACTTTACCTTAATCTGCATATTAGCAATGCAGATAACTCCCAGTTATTGGTTACTTTTTCCTGAAGAATTATCTTGACATTCATTCTTTGCCTTTTGCTTTCAGCATATTTTAGGAGTTCAGTAGTTCCATAATTGTTTTAAACTGTATATCAAGCTCATTTTTCACGAACAAACAAAAATCTTCAAACTATCTTTCTGCAGTATATATTTAATCTCTTTTTTTCTAAGAGATTAAATATATACTCAAAATTTATTTGAGGATAATTTTTTAATAGAAATAATACAGTGGGAAAGTGTAGTTGGTGCTCAAGAGCTGGAACAGATTTTCCATGTAAATGTGGTAGCATTTAAGAAAAATCATGAGAAGGTTATGAAGAAGCATTAGGAAGAGCAGTGTGAGGAGCACAGCCAGCAGGAGGTTTACTATGAGGAAAGGAGGGCTGACACACAGGAAGGACTGGTAGAGTGCAGTGCCTTTAAGCAAAGATGAAATACTAGAATATGATACAAAAGGTGAAGGGGAAGCCATTGAAGGAACTTGAAGGGGAATTTGTATGCTAAGAAGTGGGGAAAGATGAAGTAATACATCTTGGCTTCATCAGGAAGGAAGCAGATTCAGGATAATTTTTCATGTGTTTTCCAGGTCTTCCAAAGCGCAGACAAGAATATAAAAACACAGAACACTAAAATAGTGATTGTGTGGGGTCCTTAAACATTTCTGTGATGATATTAATGCTGAAAGGTTTGATGCTTAGGTTCAGCTATGCAAATATGGAGAGACCTGCAAAACCAACTGCAAAATCACCTGATAGAAAAGACAATTTTAGAAAGTCCATCCAATGAGCTGGGCACTACTGCAGAGGGCAGAAAATATCTGACTGTTTTTGAGGGAGCTATAGCAAGCTGTCATCTATCTTCCTCATGCTGAGGGTAGATCAGAACTGGTCCTTATCTTCATCACTCATTAAAACAGCCCATGGAAGATGCTCTTTCTTCCTGTCTTTGCTTTCTCCAACAGAGGCTTCCCTGACTTCAATAATATCCTTTGTGATACTTGGCTCAAATCCTGTATATATGGAGCTTGTCTTAGCACTCATTCTCATTTGATGATTCCCACTTATGCTTTTAGTTAGAAAATTTAAAGGGTACCTGAGATTCTCAGCTAGTGTACATTGATGTAGACCTGTAAGCATGTCATCTTTATCATATCCACATCTTGGTTCCTCTATTAGAGGAAGTGGGAATGATAACACTGCCTGTAAAATTCTTTGATGAAAAATGCATGCAAGAACTTAGTATTTTATTATTATGACAGATTTTTCCAGCTGATAATATCCATGAGCATTCCAGGATGTTCCACTTTACCTATTGAAAAGGGGCAGAGATTTGAGGTATAAGGAAGGAAGAAGCAAGTTATTTCTAAGTCTGGTCATTCCTCCTTAATGATGATATACAAAGAATTGGACATTTTGATGAAGTATAACTGGAGGAAAAAACATATTTTCACCAGATGCATAGGACATAAGCCAAGGTATCGTTGAGATACTAGTGAAAGGATAATTTGGGACAGTAAAAGTGTATTCAAGGGTCTTGCTTTTTGTTTGAGGAATTTTTCTCCATGAGAGGAGATTGAAGTACCTGTAAGGCCAACTAAGTATTTTTAAAAGGATTTCAAACTAATAAAACTGTATCTGAATTATCAGGTTTATACTACCAGATGCCTTAATCATATACGAGGAGGCTAGTAAGGCACAAATATAGAGGAATATAATGTCCTCCATTCACATTCTGATAAAACTTTGGAAGAAATGTTTGTTAGGGAAGCGTTTGTACTTTTCGGGGAAAAAGAAAAGCTTTTTTTTGCAAACAATATTGTGTTAGCACTTTCACTAAATTGATTTTATTGGCTATACTGTACTCTAAAAATCAAAACACTTTATGCTGATGTCTCTTGTTATGTCACTTCTAGAAATGGCACAGAAAAATTACTAGAGCTTTACATTTAAAATCAAACATCAACAGATAAAGTGCATGAATAATTGTGAATGTGGTAAAAAGGGAGTCAAGCTGAGGAAAGGGAATATTTTATAAAATATTGAAAGCCTGCAACTCGCATGCTGCATAAGCACAGTGTACTTGGTTATGTTTCTGTACTGACTGGGCACTGCAGACCAAAGTGGTGGTATCTTTGGCTGCCTTTAGAAAGCATATATGGCATTAGATCTTAACCTTATCACAGTTGTTTTAATGATGCTGTTTTTATGTTTAATTTAACTGTAAATCATGTTAGTAGAGTTTTGACTGCTATGTCAGAGAGCTTAAAAACTGAGCTGAAGTTATTTCAAAAGCTAAGAATTTGTCTAGCCTGTGATGTTTAGTCAATATGATCCACACAAGTGTGGAGCTGTCAGAAAGGACACTGGCGTATGGTGCTTAATCTGCTCAGTTTTGAAGGGAAGTTGGACTCTTAGTATGAAGTTAAATTTTTGATCTGTCTCAGTTACAGTTAAATAGCCAATTTATGGATTTGTTAAGGGCATTAAGGGAGTCACAATGGCCTACAGAACACTGTGTGCTGTGCCATGGTGCATTTTCTAGTCAGATATCGATGGACTGTTTATTTTTGCTGTATGGGAAAATATTTTTTTCAGTTAAGTTCATTCAATCTAGTGTCTTATACAGAGGTGGGTAAATACTTCAAAACCACATTGGCAAATGTTGGTTCAGATGAATCCTGCACATCCATGCCAACAATCATGGGGCTTTCTGTTTGCTTTCTTTTCCATAGGCATTCACACATCCAATTTCTGTGTAGTCCCATGGATGTAAATCCAGAATGACTCTGTAGTTTTTGGCTGGGCATTATTGTAGATACAAAGTCACCATCTACCTTCCTGTCTCTGCTAATGTGCTCCTGACCCATGTGTAAAATATAATCCCCCTTCCTGCCTCCCCAGACAATGTAAAGGAAAGCATCTTCCTGGGGAAGCCTGGATAGTCAGGGCAATGACCAGATTTTGAACTGAAGCTCTGGCAATGTTGTTTTGTCTCAGCACACTCTCACCATGCACATCCACACACTTTTGTCCTGGTTTCAGCTTAATTCAGAGTTCATTTTCTTCCTAGTAGCTGCTATAGTGCTGTGTTTTGGACTTAGTATGAGAACAATGCTGATAACACGCTGATGTTTTAGGTGTTGCTCAGTAGTGTTTACACTAGTCAAGGACTTTTCAGCTTCCCATGCTCTGCCAGGTGCACAAGAAGCTGGGAGGGGGCACAGCCGGGACAGCTGACCCAAACTGGCCAAAGGGCTATTCCATACCATGTGACGTCACGCTCAGTATAGAAACTGGGGGAGTTGGCTGGGGGGGCAGCGATCACTGCTCGGGGATGGGCTGGGCATCGGTTGGCAGGTGGTGAGCAATTGCATTGTGCATCACTTGTTTTGTATATTCTTTTATCATTATTACTATTATTTTCTCCTTCTCTACTATCCCATTAAACTGCCTTTATCTCAACCCATGGGTTTTAGGTTTGTTTTTTTTTCACGGTTCTCTCCCCCATCCCACTGGGGTGGGGGGGAGGGTGAGCGAGCGGCTGTGTGGTGCTTGGTTGTGGATTGGGGTTAAACCACAACAACTTTAAATAGGAAGATTTTTTTTTTTGCCTCATCGGTCATAAATATGCAAGTCTGTGCACAAGGCTATGAACTAAGACCATGCACAGGTATTGGTGGCATTGCTCTTGCAGGAAAAAGGCTGTTTAGATTATGGTTTGTGGATATGTGTTTTATATTGGAAAGGTTAAGATTTAAATCAAAGTTCTTTCCCTAACATACTATTTCAGGTAATGCCTCAGGAGAAACGGAAGCACAACCATTATGGTATCTTAGGGGAAAACAAGAAAAATATATTCCCTGTCTTTTTGTAATAATTGTCTACAAGGTCTTGTGTTTGAGAATAAGTGAATCAAAAAGTGTAATGAGCCCAGATTTTTTGCAAAACCTGCCTGAACCTCTTGAAAACAGCCAGCTCTGAACCCCAAGCTATGTGACAGCAAAGCTTCACATAGCAGATACAAATGACTTTTTGCATTGAATCTTAGTGCTCGCTAGAAAGTTGGGTCTGGAAACTGTTTTTACTGCATTTAGGCAAACAGGATTTTCACTGGTGAAAGCCAGCTATTTACAGAGTACACAAAGATCTCTACCTATAGAAAACATGCTACCAAGGCCCATAATGTTGATTAACCATTCAACCCACTATCACTTCTTAGAGGTAAAATTATATGTGGATGGCTTCAGTGGCGGTGGAGCATGCATAAACACATAGGACTCAACTTCGCAAATACAAAAATAAATGCAAGCACCCAAGTGTCTGAAAATTCTTTCTTTTACAACGCTTTGTCATAAAAGGATTTTTGCCTAAAAGTATGGGAAATATGTCTTAATGAAATATATTTATCTTCATTTTGATTCATGCACATTATTTTAAGTTTTTAAAATGAAACTTGTAAGTGCCAGAAAAAGTCCTCTTTCCTGGCCCTGCAACTTACTTCATTTTTCTTTCTTATTTTTTTTGTTACATGACATTGTCTAGGAAAAAATTACATGTGATCTTAATCTCCAGGCATGCTTTTTCCAGAGAGGAACCAGTAGAACATTTGGAGTAATTAACATACTTTCTATCATCTCATTTTGTTAATGATATCTTTTAGAAGGCTGTGTAGTAATTACTGCCCACTGAAGGTATGTACTCTGAAATAAATTAATGACCAATGACCAAAAATGATTATAGATGTAATCATCCATTGTGAAATATAGGTTAAAATAGATATTGGGAACAGTGTGGGAAGCTAAAATGAGCTGCACTGAAACTGTACTGTTAAACAATGCTAAAATTACTTTAGCAGTTGATCAGAAAAACATATAGTGAGTTATTTTCTAATAATTTCCTAATGTTAGTAATTTTTCATTTTTTATTTCTAAAACTTTCTTTAACAGGCTGATCCACTAGTGAGTAAAAAACCTAACCTACACAAGCATGTTTATTTTTGATGAAACTTACTTTACAAATATTATTGTTAAATGTTTTTATTTTACAGATTAATTGCAAGCCATATAAGAATTTGTGTGGGTTTTTTTTTTTTGATAATCTCAAGCTGAAACTTCTTTTGGGGCAATATCACTTTGTAAAACAAAATACTGCAGATGAAAAAAACCTGCCCATATTTGTACAATTTTTTACCAATATTTGCATACAGAACCAAAAGGTTTAATTGTGGTGAGTCTCCAATTGACTAATATGCTCTTGCCATTCAAACTAAGCATAAAGCACACATGGAAAGCTTTTTTAAAAAAATCATATTTAATAAAACAAGACCTTACCATTTGTTTAGGGGAGCCCTTTATTTTTAAAAATAGAGGATAAAAAAAAAGTACAATAGTAATTTTTAAAACCTTAAACTGATTGAGAGCATGATTTTTTTTTTTCAAACAAAAAATCTTGTTGAAACCAAATAATTTGGTTGTTCCCCAACAGGAGATAGACATCTTAAACATTTGACCCTTTGGCCTTACAAAGCACACTTTCACTTTAGCATACCTTACTATGTGCAGGGTAGTTTGGGTTAACATCTATACTGTTATCTATCTCTAGACATCTTGGTTTAAGGAAATAAAGCTTTTGAAAATAAGCTCAGCTGGAGGAGTTCTGTACTTCTTTGCATTGTACAGCAATAGACAGTGTAAAAATAAACTTTCCTTTAAGTCTTAAGTGTTCTCATCTTTGAAACCATGAATTTTAGAGGTATGTGTAAAAGAAGAGATAACTACCAACTGAATTTTGACTCAAGACCTTCATGTTGCTTAAATGTACTCAAATTGATGGATTTAGCTCCACTTGGGCTCTTGTTAAGATACACTCTCTCACAGTGGATTAGATTCTGATTTTTCTTTCCAAGTTAACACCAGCATAAATAGAAAACATGCACTGCAAGTGAACAATAGTGGGGGGGAATCTATAAAATCCAAATGTGGGTATAAGCAGCCACAAGTCCATTATCTGAAGTGGTTATGTCATCTTACACCAGCAGAAAACAGCCCTCTATATTTGATTCCTAAATCTCACCTTACATCAGATGTTCAAAGGTTCAGATGAATAAGATATGTCTCTGTAAAGTATGTTTTAAATTAAAAACTACTGAAAAACATGTCTCTCCATTTCTGGATGACAGTCTTGGAAAATGTGTTTCAACTGGCAGCTGCCCTCTTCCTATTTTATTCCACCCTCACCAAGAAACCAGTATCCAGTGATGTCGGAGCTGATATTCTTGACAAAAACAATAACCTCTCATTGGTTCATCTTCCCTGTTTTGTTCTGGGTGCTGAGAGGTGGCTTTGAAAGGGCAGCATCTATAAGGCAGAAATATTTCTTTAGGGTATGAGGAGGATGTTCTCTCATTTGAAGGAAACCAAGATTTCCAACTGATTTTAATTTTATTTTTAATGTTCATGGGAACCAGTCTTACATGCCTGGCTGAATTCAGAGTTTGGATTTTTGGCAGGTTTTTATTTGAGCCCAGCTTGGCTGTTTTTCAAAATGTCCAGATTGCTCACATTAAATCTGAATAAGCACTACCCACTAGTTTAATCAGAGTCATCTGGTACACCTCTAATTAGTGTTAGTTAAAGTTGAAATTCATAATAACACAAAATGCTGCATTTTTGGGATGTATTTGGTAAACTCCTGAATGTAAAATTGTAGGAGGGAAAATGTGTTTTGCAATATTATTCAAAAGTTGGAATACATGAGTTATGATGACAGTAACACAATGGTAACAAAATAAGTCTAAGTTCCTGAAAAATGCCATGAAAACTAGTCTTTATCCATTTAGGCGTGCATACACATGTACAATGTGTGTATACAAATGCATTTATGAACTTTAACTGTTGGTCCTGCTAATCTAATAAGGACTATAATGGTACATTATGCACAAATCAGTAAAACATGTACACATCTGGGAGTATTTCAGCAATTATCATATAAGCATGTGACACTTTTGGTTTAGATATAAATTGTTTCCTAGTCTTAACCCATTACAATAAATGATATATAAACAGTGTTATAAAAGTATTTTCCTCTTTGAAATCAATGTAAGTTTTGCCTGAATCAGAACCAGACCATTAGCATGTTGCTGCAGATTATTAAAAAGTGAAGCTTGAAAATTACTATACTTGTGCAATTATTGGCTCTAAAGGACCACCCCACCCCCCAAATCTAAATTTTTTGTATTACAATCTATACAGATGTGGTCCTTGTTTATCTTGAATTCTTCCCTGAATCCTTGCCTTTGAAGATGTTTTAACTTTTATGAGACACACACCAATTAAAACAGCAGGACCTGCAGTTTCATCTTTTTATTAAAATGTTCCCCAAATTAAGAATGCTAGATTTATGATTTTGATTTTTCAAGTGTCACTTCTAAATCCTACAGAACTGGTGAACCATACTGTTATATTTTGCAGATGAGCTGTTGTTTTTACATGTATAATGTAACAATAGTGTAAAAAAAGTATCTAAGTATTTACCCAGGTTTATGTCTTACCTCATATATTCTTGTTTCTCAGTCATGCTTCACTTGATGCTCTGGACATAGAAATATCATTTATATATATATTTCTTTTTTTCTGGACACATTTCAGCTTCACTATTCAAGGATTGAATGGATTGTGATTACAGAGGTGTTTTTTTTTTGTTTTTTTTTTTTTTTTCCAAGGGCATCTGTTCTTAGCCACAGCTGAGGATGGGGCCCACTGAGCCGACTGGAAGGATCCACCTAGAATTTGTTGAATTAAGTCCTTGCACCTGGATATAATTGTCATGCTGCTGTGCTGGGGTTTTCTTAAGCTACTGGTAAAACAAATTAGCTCAATTTAAACTGGCATCCAGTAGGGAAGCAACAACTTACCTCATATAATGTTTTTCAAATAATTATTTTTCTATTGCCAGTTTTGCTTCATGAATATTTTCCTAAAGGCAGGATGAATTGTTGGAAATTTTTGTTTTAAGTTAAACACAAGAAGCAACAAAAAGCATTCCATTCTGCATATCTGCTGAGTTCCAACTTGTATTAGAGTAGTATGTGATTATTGATTTTATGTGACTGTATTTTAAATACATACATATAAATATATATTAAAAAGAAGGTAACAGCAGATAAAACAGATTAAAAAATAGAGTATAACAGCAACACCTCCCACCCTCCCAAAACCTCCAAACCATTCTCAATACATATACTTCATGCACCTTCCACCAGATTTAGCACTGTAATGGTATAACCACTTTTACATTTGGGAAAGATTCATGCAAGTTTGTTTTTTTGTTGAACAGTAGACAAAGGTAGTCATTTATGTCTGACATGGGAATTTGTATAAATACCATGGGATCTCATTTCCTTATGTATTTCAGAGCTGCTCGAACTTAGCAAAAAAATTCACAAGCTTCCTGGAAGGTCCACAAAGGTTCATTGCCTCAGTTGGACTTGCAGTGGCAGGACTTTGCATGAATCCCTGGAATGTGTGCATCTGTGTTAGCTTCAGCTTTTCATAATATTCTCCAAATGTAGACTCTAGGGGAAAACAATGAAAAATCATCTCTTCAGCTGAACATTTCAGGATGACTTCTGAAATGGAAGAAATAGTACTTTCTACCAGTGCTCTAAATATTACTGTTACTTTTTTTTAGTAGGTGATGCGCTAATTTGGAGAAGAGAGGGCTGTGTCACCAAGCATGGATGGTAGTTTTTGATGTCTCTCTAGAATCACCCCAGTGTAGCTGCTTCAGCAGCTGACCAAAGACATTATTCTTGTGACCTGGTCATGTCACTGTGGATACCAACTTAATTTGCTTTCTTAGACACTGCTCAGCTGGCTAAAAAATAACAACATGGACTGAAGCTACTTCTTGTTTATTACATTTTAAAGAAAATTCAAGAATATAAAATATTTTGTGAGATCAAGATTATGTTTCATTTTAATAAATGGGTTCCTGATCATCCTCTTAGAGGTTGTGGCAGAAATATAGATGTACATATTATCATAAACCATCCTCTAAGCCACTTTCTCTTTTAATGTTGGGTAGACTCAAATGCAACAGGAATGTGAAATAGAGAAGCAGTTCTTTTTTGAAGGATGGCAAAATATCCAGAGATCAAAAGTCAAATGTAGAAGCTGCTGTCAGCCATTCATCTGTGCAGTGAATTTAAAATTTTGGAGTGTGTGTGTGCAGTGGCAGGGGCAAGCATGGACATTTCTGTGGCTTTCAATAACAGTTTAACTTGTGCAAGCACTAGCTCAAGATGAACCTCCATGTGTCACAAATTCCATTACCTGTGTATGTGGCACCGAGACTAGTGGGAAAGTGCACATGGCCTTGCGTGAAGACAGCTTTCAAACAGCAGCTGGTTCCTAACTGAGGACAGTTTAAAGGTGTAGGGCAGTTCATTGTTTTAAAATTATCTCTGTTATAAAGCAAATTTTGTTTTTTAACTGCTGGGCCTGATTCTCTTTTACAGTGCAACCTGTTTTTCTTCACTCCAGTGGCATAACAGGCACTGCCCTGTGGCATGGATTTGCCATCAGTACTCCAGACGGAGGCTCGGCACGGACCCGGGCTGCAGAAAATTCGCAGAGCAAGAGAGGCCAGCACATAAAGTAACGTTGACTGAATTATCATTATCTGTCTTCTGTGGAAGAGGAGGCCACAGGAGAGGTTTACTATACCCTAACTCATTGTACTGATGCACACCCGGAATGAAGTTTTTCTTTCAGCTGTTTTAGCTCTGCATCAATGCATATGCAAAAGGGGCAAGCAAGTTGCTTTCATACAACATTCCTTTTTACAAGCCCATTTTTCCTGAGCTTCAGGGGAAAGAAGTTTTCTGTCAAAGTTGTGTAACAACTGTGGCTGGTGTAAAGGTTGCCTTGCCTCCTCTCTGTGCTCCCTCTCCTGTCCGGGCTTCCAGGGAGGAGAAAGTAGGAAAAACCAGTAGCAAACTGAGCTTAAGTCCCCCACCCCCCCGCAATGTGATGATAATCCTAGGCCTGCACTTAGAGAGGAGCTTCCAGTGGGAAATTAAGCTAAACTGAAAAGCATAACAAAACCCAAATCATCTCGACTGCAAGAATTCCTCCAGTGTTTTATTCTTTAATGCTTATTAATAGAGACAATACTAAACCCAAAAGGAAGCTAGCAATATCCTGTTCTTTTTCTTTTTTGTTATAGCATAGATTTTTGTTTAGTAAACTCCATGTCAGATCTTCTAATTTAATTATTGAACTCACAATGTGAATACACGTACAGACATGACTAATAGCATTCTCTTATAATTTCATTACAGGGTAATAGACATGTGGTTTTAAAAACTGATTTTTTTTTCTTCTGTTACAGAGTGTTTATAATATAAATGAACTCTCACATCCTGCCTCCTTTTTCTCCTTACCCTCTTTTCATTTCTTTTTAGATTTGGTTCATAGAAAAATGCAAGCGATGCGTGCCACTGATTTGGGTCATCTGCACGCAATTCAAAAGGAAAAGGTGATTTTTTTCATTGCCTGCCAAGTAAGTGGGAGAGGTGTAGGAAAAAGTGGATTTATGCATAAAAAGCAAAACTCCAGATGAAAGAACGGACCTCTTTTATCATCGCAGAAAGAATCCATCTGCAATAATTACCAGTCAGACTATCCGCACACTATGTTACTTCGTGACATCTGAGAACTGCTGCACTTCTTGAACCAATAGCCGTTATATAGCAACCAGCATCAATCCTGAATGAAAAAATTGGTCCAACCGCTGGTGAATGGCACTCAGTAGGTTTCCCATTGAACTACGCTGCGAAACAATGATGCACATTGGTAAATCACCGTGTGTGCCTTTCAGTTCTTATGCATATCCCATACTGGACAGCTTCCATTCACTCTGGCACCCACTGCAAACAAATGTAACTATGCATCAGAGATGAAAGTGAAAATGCATATGTTAAATCCCAAATGGAAGCAGAAGACTGTAATATATACATAGTTGCTTAGCAACAAACATGTTTTGGCCACAGGAACGGTGACATCAGTCAGAGGAGTGAGAGGGAAGCTTCTCTGCCCTCCTTGTCTCTCTTCCTAGAAGCTTCACAGAGGTCTTTCCTTATTTCTTTCAAAGCAGAAGAGAGGGGGCTATTGTAGACATTTGTTTATACTATTAATGCAACAGACTGTAAGACAATTGGACTTTTCTTCGAGCAGGGAAACCTGTTTTTATTCTGGGTGTCCATTGTATATGGCACATGCCCTCCCATACAGCCAGGTGTTTTGCTCCTTGCTTTATGGCTCACTGCAGAGTCCCTCTTAGCTGAAATGCTCAGATAGGAGAAATGAAGTGCTAAGTCCAAAAATACAAACTGCTGGAATTTAAAAAAAAAAAAAAATAGTGTCACTTGCTCTGTTTTTGACCCTATCACGCCTTTTACTTCAGCTCCTAGAAACTTTTATTCTACTAGCATTTCACATTCATCTGGCTCTGTATTTTTTCAGGAAAGCAAGCAATGTTTATTTTGGTAAATCACACAGTATCTATGGTTAATAGATAGGTATTTATTAATTCCTCCCATTTTAGACAGTCCAAATCTCTCTTCTCTCCTTTTTCCCCTTCTCTTCCCTTCTTGTATGCTCTGGTGTGCACCCTGCCATGCCCTCTGGGAGGCAAAGGAGAGAGCTGGCAAGTCCTGGTTCAAGTTATGCACACCCCTCCATGCAAGCAGCTCCTATTGACACAAACGTGAGCTCCGTGTGTAGCTGACACATAATTGTGCCTCGTGCTTTCAGCAGTCTGCTTGCTCCACTGGACCATAGCATCTTTCACATATAGAAATATTGCACATTTGGGTTCAAATCGACCTGCCACCCTGGATTGCTGCAGACACATCCCTGAATACATTATTATTGTGTGTTTCCTTTTAATTTAAGGTAATGAATGTACTTTGGTGGATCCCCAGTGGGGGGAAAGAACGTTTCAGGCATGCACTTCTCTTTGCAAAGAAGGCTTTCTTGACAGTGTGAGAGACGTGTAGGAATGCAAGATATATTGAAGAACTCAAATGAAATTAAAATCATGGATGAAAGCATGGTTAAAGGACAATTATGTTAAAATAAGGCCTTTATTTCCATTCATAGAGCTATTATGCAGATAGTGTTTTACTTGCTTTCATTTTCTGTGAATTCATAGAGACCCTTTTTCATGTACAAGAACATATCAAATTGACAAGGTGTAACGAATAACATCTTTCACTTACTATCAGATTAATTTTGGGAAAAAAGTGTGTCATTCTGAAAATATGGAGGAACTTGAGACAAGGTGTGGTGATACCTCTGAGCAGACAAGGTAAATGAGGTCATCATGGAAGGGTGGAGCAAAACAGAAGGAAGGCAAAAAGATTGTATAATAAAAAGCTGGAAAACAGGAACAACTATGATATTCTTTCTGAAAAGAAAGAATCTTTCCTTCTCTTGAAACACCAAAAAAAATGAACTAGGAGCTGGAAGGATATAGTTGATGTCCTGAACAAGGAATCGAGGTGGATTCTTGTCTTCATTTTCTCTCTGTGACTTAAAACAATTCTCCTAGCATGGCTTTCAGTCTGAATGAGAGTACCATGCAGCCCGATCCTACAGAAATCAAATTAAACGTACTGGTCTGAAGTTCATGACTGGCTCCCCAGCAAGACAATAGGTGAAACTGGGATCCCATATCTGAACTTTGTGAAGTTGGCAGCTTGAGCAATGAACTGAAATTTGTTGGCTGGGGACCAGCCCAAGAAATTCTCCTAATGTGCTACTGTGCTTTTCCCCCTGTAAACTCTTATTTTTTAGTTTGTGAAATGAATGACTATATCAGCTGAAAAGATAATTAAACAAGCAACCAAAATAGATGTTTTAAAGGCCTGTTGGATTGTTAGTATTTTAAATATGAATAATCAAATTTTTTAATGGTAATTGCTCTCATTGAGTAAAACAAGATTTTATAATTCACATTAATTACTGAAATCTAATTTATTTCCGAATGTATACATTTTAGTTTATATCCCTGTGACTCCACTCTTTAAATATAGGCTCAATGATTTGTCAAGTGTTGGCTTTCTGAGAAGTGTAATTTATAATTTTCCTAATGGAATTATTGTCTTCTCTTTTAGTTAACCACATAGATGGACAGGTAATTTCCTTTTAAAAAAGATATACCTCAGTGTTAAGCAAAGATTATGAATCTATCCATGCTTTTAGTAGTTGTGTTATGAAGCTCCAATAAAACGCAAAGTTTCTGTAGAAATATCTTAAAGGTTATTAATAACTTTGGCTCAGATTTTAGTTTGCCATGGGTTTCCCTGAATTACAAGATGGAAATAGGAGGAATGTGGTGCTGAAAACTGCATGAACTGCATGAAGGTTCATGTCACAATATCCATGACAAGTTCATATTCTGAGAAGTAAAGTTTGAGTTTGTAAGATTAATAAGAGAAAAGCTGGAATGGAACCGTGCACTTTCTAAGTGTCAGTAAGTTCTACTGCATGATCTGTTTTCTGTTCCTCTGTATTTTAGATGGATGACCTTTCTGCTCAACCTCATTGCATTTGTTTTCGTGTCTGCAATAGACTCTGTAGGATCTGTACAGACTATACTTTCATCTCACTTGGAGTCACTATGATATTCTTAGTCCACTGACATGGTCAGATAACTTGGCTTTAAGTAAGACTTCTGAAATGTTTCACTATTCACACGTGCCTCATCAAGACTCATTAAATGTCTCATAGGAAAAATTACGAATACCTCAGACCTTGTTTAACCTCTCCCTCTCTTGGTAACTCTCTTGATAAACTCATGAGCAAAGCTAAGGAAACATAGTCTTGATGAAACCTGCCATAAGATGGGTGTTTTCCCAGTTGGAAAACCATACTTGAAGATCAGTTGTCAATGAAGACACTGTTCAAATGGAAATCTGCACCAAGAAGGATCCTGTGCTGCAGTCTCGTCTCACTGATTACTGTTAGGAGTGAGTAGTGTCCTAGGTGCCACAACAGATTGTGCTCATTACATCCACAAAGAACATGAGCCTGGGAAAGCTGCAGATACATTGGAGGGTGGAACTGGAAAGCAGATTGGAGAAATGATTGGAAAAAATGTTATTCATCGGGGAGAGAAAGTGAAAGGTAATTACTGTATATACAGAGGGAAAGTCAGGGGCAGAAATGCAGAATGGAGAGCAAAATATTTGATTCTAAAAAAAATAATAGAGAAGTTATGATGAGTGCAACCTGTACTTAAGCCTTCAACAAAAGGATGTTGTGAAAAAGAAAAATGTATTACTAAGACTTTTTTTTTTAATAAGCGTAACCTGGAGGGCAGGTGTACATGTCTTTCTAGCCTGCTCAGCATGGGCAAGCTTTGGGCATTACTTTCCAAAAAGGATGTGGAGCAAAGGAGAGAATCCTGATCCAAGTGGTCAGAACAGCTGACAGGGAAATTGGAAGGACAGGGGCTTTGTACAGTGTACAAAAAGGGAGCACAACAGTCTTCAAACATGTAAAAAGTTGCAGCAAAGAGGAAAAAAATTGTTTAACACTTTTTCTCTGAATTGCTAAGAAAGAAAATATAGACTTAAATTGCTCCAAGAAAAAATTAGTTTAGCCATTATAAAAGTCATAATTAAAGAACAGATTGGATTGCACTGGGAAAATGTGTGCATTTCCACTGCTGGAGGACTTAAAAAACTAGTTAAATGAATGTCTGTCAAATATAGCATAGGTACAGTTGATTTTTGACCTCTTAAAATCTTTTTCAGCTCTGCTTTCTATTATTTTCTCCAAGTGGATTCTGTCACTTGGATGTTTGTTGGTAAAGCCAGCAATCAAACTAATAATGTAGAAGTAGAGCCCTGTAAACACAGAGGATCTGGTATGGTTTCTAGTCATGTCATTTAGCCTCTAGTGGAAAGTGCCAAGATATGTGCTTTGGAAGACTCGTAGGGCACATAGCTGCATGTCAGCCTATTTCAATTAGTGTGTTGAAATGGCGGATTACACATGTCTATAAAAATTAAATTGGTCTCATCACTGAAATTATAACAAGCCTGAGGATCCAATGGAAAAATCAAATCTTGAGCACCTCGATTTCAGGGGCCACTGAAATGCATCGTGCTACTACCTCTGTGGCACCCTGCTGCTGTTGCTCATCCCCTCGGGACGTCCCATCTCCCATGGTGTGGGGGTCACACAGACAGGGATGCATGGATGGACAGCAGTCCCTAATGGAATGCTTTCTGCTCAGAGTGTGTTGGCTGCTGAGATGTCGGTGAGCCCAGGGAGCCTTAGCTCTGTAGTTTTCTGAAGATAGTCTTGCTCTCTTAAGTGCCTGTATTCAGGCTATTTAAATGTGGAGTTTAGATGAATTTTGAGTGTTTAATGATACAACTGCCCCCTCTACAATGTCTAGCTTGTGGTACACTCTACACACTGCCCGTTTACAATCATGTGCCCCAGCTAGAAGCTAAGGTGAGCTGATGGTTTGCAGTTTCCCTTGTGTGCTCAGCCACTTCCCTCTTTCAAGCCCTCTCTTCTCCTTCAAATCCATCGGTGGGTCATGCCACCAGCCAACACATATGCATCCCCTGACCTCTGAGGAGATCTGTCACTTTACAGGATGAGACTGGAGAATTTCTCAGATTTTCCTATTTTTGCTTCATGCCAGTTAGTGGGGGGTGCCAGTGTCTCCGATGCCGTTGGTCAGCACTATGGTTCCTTCTGGCTGTTGTGTGCTGTACATGGGTAGCAGCCCTGGGCAGAGGCGCAGCCCACTGTGTCTCCATCCCAGAAGCAGCCAAGCGGTGGTCTTTCCTGATGGCCCGTCTGCACGCTCTGCCCATGCTGAGGCTGCAGCGGTGGGCGAGCAGGTCGTGGACATGCTCTGAGAGCCACAGAACTACGTGCGGCTGTCCAGAGGGAAGCTGATCTCTGACAGATCTTCCCACCCTATGTTGGGTGGTGACTAATCCTGAGGGAAAAGCAAATGTGAAGCTGAGTTCAGGCAGCTTCCGTGGGGACAGAGGTTAGTCCTCCGTGTGTGGATCCATGCTCTGTGCATGAATGCAGTGACATTTCTGTCTCTCCAACATCCCCTCCAAAAACTGTGCTCCAGGATGTCTCGCTGGTCAGATGTGGGTGGATCTGGCATTGCATTTCTTGAGGACCAAGGCACAGAATTCTTGGGAAATGGTCTCAGGAGATGTTATTTCCATAACTCTCATCCTCAGGGACTGGGAGAAGGGGGCAGAGGGGAAGATTTGTGAGGCTAACTGTTATAAAGAGCAAAAAAACCTCAACCCTGCTGTCTTTTCTGATGCTGCATGCTCAAGCTCTAAAAGTACTGGTTTCTAGATGTGTATAAAAGCCAGTGGCATTACAATGTCACTGGTTTTGTTGCCTCAGCTTTTAATTTAATTCATGGTGTGACAGACATTGAAGGATGGCAGGACAACTCCAATAACTTCTACCAGCAGTTCCTAATCTGGGGCTGTGCCCTGGCACACCAGCTCATCCCCTCTCTCTGCCTGCTCTCCTCCTCACCGCTACACCCCTGTGGACCATGCCAGCCATCACAGAAAATGCAAACAAAGTATTTTGGCACAATGACAAAGTGACTGCAGTACATCAGGAAGGGCAGTCACCTCTTGCTGCTGCATCACGGAGCTCTTCAGATGTGGTTTTAGGTGACAAATGGGAATCACAAAAGCTGGGTGCACAGGTTAGCTGCTCTCTGCTTATGCATTTACATTGACAGCCAAGAAATAAAAAGCAGAGAGGTATTTTACGAAGTGCAAAGGCAATATCAGCAGCATACCGGAGGTTCTGGGGGTTTTCTGGACTGCATTGTTGCTGGAGTCCAGTTTCAAGAGAGGAGAATTGGTGGGATGGCAGCAGACTTAATTGCCCCCTGCCTGATATTTTTCTTTGCTTTTCTTTGCTTCTTTTTCAGCAGAGGGGAACATTTGGCATGACTGCTTCTGAAAGGAAAGACTTGGAGGCCCATCTTCTGGCCTGCATCAAAATAATTTGTACTTTTTAAAATTTCCCAGTAAATGAAACTTCTGCATTATTTAAGATGACATCAATACGCATGAAACAAAATGAATTTTAAATGGAACTGTTCTGAAATGAAAATGTTCTTTTCAGACAAGGCCAGAACAAAATGCTTTGAAACTTTTCTGCTCTGTTTGATTTAAAAAGTGCAGTGCTGCTGAAACAGACCCATTCCTTGAGGATTGTTTCATTTTGAAAAAGCAACTTTTTCTATCTGAAAAGCACTGCCCAGCTCCAGCTAGAAGCCTAACAGCCCTGGTGTCTCGTGGTGGGAATTTCTGAGGTGCATAAATCACTTGCATAGTTATGAACGCTTTACCCAGGACCAGATTTATCATATTTAATGTCTTAAATATTGGTCAAAAAACACATATTAAATCCTATGTACTACAATTTTTTCCTGATCAATTCCGTATTTATAGCATTAATCATTTCTCTGCAGTTAATTAAGAGAATTGATGGCTTTTAGGCTTCCTTAAGCTGATCCTTTAAATAAGTATATCAAACAAGATCTCCATTACCCAAATCAGACACCATCACAATAGCTGTACAGAGGCCAAAGAGACAGGAGCACAGAGCCGGAGAGTATCCACAGGGACTTGACAAACAAAAAAGTAATATTTCAAGCTTGTGTCTCAGAGGAATGGGGAAATAATAGCGATATAATTGAGAGGGTGTTTGTGGAGCCCTTATAGTTAAAAACCTTTTGCCTCAGCCACACTAATACTTTGAAACAAGGATACTGATTATATGACCAATTGTTTAGCATGTGTTCCTAAACTGGTTTATAATTACCAAATTAATCTCTCGGAGGTATTAAAAGCCTATTTGCACAATCTTTGTAAAACTGAAAGGGAAGTGAAGCACTTTACCTGTGTTGATACAGAGCCCTGCAAATAGCAACTATTTGTTTTTGTAGCTGTTGTGGGTCTGGGAACAAGTAAATATAAACAGCAGGAAACACAAATACAGAGGCAGTGCAATTGGAGGCTGTCAGGAAGCAGTATGGTGGCTTCAGGAGCTGAATTCGGCTTGAAATAAGCTTTGTCTCAGTATGCGTAAGAGGCTTTGGCACTGTATCAGACCTCTGGGGAAGCCACTCAGCAGGGTGGGGATTACTATAGTTTGTGCTTCCCAATTCACAGCAAACTTGCTTCCCTGTCATACTCGTGCGTTAACTCTCTCTATCCCACCTCGGCGCTTTTTGTGGGGATTTGTTTGCTTTCTAGCAAACAGCCTGACATCTGCTAGTTGAGAGTGGAGGAGAAAAATCCCCAGCACACATGGCTGAGCGACTGCAGAGCGCTTCCCCTCTATGGCGAGTGAGAGAGGCGCAAAGATGGCTAATTTTGCCAGGCTGGATAATTCTCCTCCACAATGGATGTACTGTAGTTGCTCTGACAATACCATCTAAAATGCAAATGAATTATGCCTGCATATAATAGCTGGCAGTGTTGTGTAGACCTACTGCTGGTGTAAACTTCCTCCTAATGATTTTTTTCTTTCTCTGTGAACGTATAGACTCCATACTCTCTTTTGAGGTTTCACAAGGGTTAATTTTCTCTTAGCTGTGGGAATATTTTTCGTTAGGAGAAACTCCATGGTTATTCCTAACACATGACTATCAAAGAGTCAGATTAGCCGAGGGGGAGGGGAAAGGCTCCTGAGTTTGCACTTCCTGTCTCTTAATAAAGCTGAGATTCCAGCAGTATTTAATATCATTGTGGTTTACATAGGAAATTGTCTGAACACTCTTAGTAAGTAACTGAATATATGGCTGCTATATTGAATACCATTTGTCCAAGATCGTTTTTCTTTCAGTTATGTTAGATATCTGGAAAATGTTGTAAAAGCAGGATCTCGTTACGGTGCACAGCTAAATGAGCAACTATAAAATACAGTTTTAAAAATTTAAATATCTAAAATGTATTGAGAAATGTGAGGTGCACCAGTACTAAAGAAACAACAGCAATTGTTTTATATGCACTGCTAAGGCAATAAAATGTGGATTCCTTATGTAGGTCCAAATGTAGCAGCTGGATTTGGCTTTATGAACCATGAAAAATAGTTCCCATCTGGAAGTTGATGTTGAATAAAGATGCAACAGTAAGGCTGCATCTTACATGTAACATTTATACATTTCCAACTCAATACAGCACTAGTCTTGGAGAGGAAAGAGAGAGAGGGAGGGGGAGATGGGAATATACAAATCAGAAGCCTCTGGCCAACATTTTTATGTGTATTCTCTAATTTAGGAGCCTCAGGTTTTGGCTGCTTGTTTGGTTGGTTTTTTTTTTTT
>VZTL01061667.1:1740-18803 GCA_013400535.1 Scopus umbretta | reverse complement strand
TCAGGGAAATTACTCCACACAACATAAGCTTCATAGTATTGACTTTCTATTCAACACCTTTCCTTCGCAACTTTATTCATGATGTGCTAGTTAAATCTTTGACAACATTTCTTGCAGAAACTTTTTTATTAAGGATTTTTAACAATCATGAAAATGTGCTCTGGGCAGAAACTCAGCATATAAAGTGAGGGAACACTCACACCACTTAAAGTGAATTTAGTATTTGTAAAGGTAGTGTGAATGGAAGAACCCTCAATACCATCAGTTATTTTATAGTACTGATGATAACACTAATCCAAAATGACTCCTCTTGCTTTTCGCTCCCCTCCTTCCCTTTTCACTTCCCTCTCAGTATTATTCCACAATGATAAAGTACAGCCTCTTCTCAGAGTGGCAAGATAATTCAATACGACTGACAATTCATCTCTTGGGCTTTCTGCTGAACCTATCATTGAGGAAGGATGCTTCTCCATACTAAAGGGACACTGCCACAAGGAGCAAAGTGAGGTGCATTGACTGATTTGGTATCAGTTGCGTGAAGACTCTTAGAGGCCAATTGTTCAAGTCACAGGATAGGTAGGCTGGAATATCCTACTCCAAGGGCTCTACACTTCACTCTCTTTTATTAAAAATCAAGTCCATCTCTATACACTTAACGTTATCCAAAAACATCCTTTAAACCCAACTTCTTGTAGAGCCTCAAATTTCCTTCCTCTACAGAAAGATAAAGGAGTGTATTTCCAACATGAAATCACCTTTTTTGCTTAAGATCCAGTTTGAAAACCACAGCTGGAATTGAAGGAAATATTTTATTGAATATATATTTTTTGATTTGATGACACACAGTAGGTTTTTAAATTTCAGCTTTTACAAATTAAAAAAAATTACTAGAAAATGGAACTTTAAAAAAAATGTATTCAGCTCCACTTAATGGCATTTCATAATAATTATATAGATTTAATATATTTACTCACACATCTCCCAGAAGTAGTGTGAGGAATAACTGATTTTAAAAGGCTTAAAGCGTGAACATTATTAATTGATCACTTAAGGAATATTATTAGTCATTCCTTTCCAAAGAGGCCGGTATGGCTTCATGGGGAAAAAAAAAAAATCTCCGTTTTCATAAAAAATATTAAATAAACTAAGAACATTGCAATTGTTACGATTAAATGAAAAGCCAAGAATTACAACCATTTTGGCTCATATAATTTATTGCATTATTTTAGTCTATTATATTCATTGCAATGTATGAAAAATGGTGACTTTGAAGAATTTAGCATTTGTGTTGTTTTGCATCACAACTTTATTATCCTCTCTTAGCCCTAAAAGAAGATAACCAGGATCAGACATCAGATTATATATAAACAAAAGTAAACAATAAAGGGGTATAAATCAGATTATTTGGATATAAATCAAGGGAGTGATTCACAGTATAAACCTTGGAAATAAAAATCTATTTTATGCCTTCAAAGCATTCTATTTATTGTCATTATATTTTACACAATATTTTATAAAAACAAGTTTTTGATATATATCTTCCAGCAAAATAAATGGAGGGACAGCAGGTCACATCCAGCATCACTCACAGTTTTCTCTAAGTATAATGCTAAACCGCCTCATTTCTTTTGCTGTGCTGTATCAGACCCAGGGAGGGAACAGGTGAAACCATCAGGTGTGCTTATTATGGACCCTCCATGCTCGCAAACCTCTTCATACAAACCAAAACTTGTCTTTATGTGCTCGGGGACTAGCACTTCATCTGCTATTAGATTATTCCTCCCCATTTGCTGCCAGCAGCCGGAGAGCAGTTCATCCTTGTAAGCCTCTGGCGTGCTCTAGCACAGCTACTGTCATGTCCTCATGTAAACCAGGACCCACACTTCACTCTTTCCTCTGCTCTTCAGGTGTTGCTACAAGAGCACATGACTGCCAAACAGTTGCTCCCAGATGTTTTTACGGGAATCAACCAATTTCACAGGATAACAGCAGAACTTGAGACAGAAAACACTTCAGTTCTGCCTGAAAAAGCTGTCAGAGGAGATATAAGAGTGAAGAAAATGAAAAATTCAAAGACAGAGAAGGCCAAGAAGACCTCCATATTTGCTTCATCAAGATACAATTCAGTTTCCTTCAAAGTACTTTCCCACCAGCCTGCAAACCCCAGTACAGGCAGTAGCTATTGTAGTGGTTAACTTCTAACAACTGCCCAACCTAACCTGCGTCCCCCAGTGCAGTCTGCAGCTCCCCCGCCCCCTCCTCATGTCAACCCTTTGAAGTCACCAGCAGCCTGGAAACACACTGAAAAAGTCAGTATCTTCTTGGCTTCTGCTCTTACATCCAGAAATCAGAAGGGCAAATAGATGCTATTACCACCCTTTTCTGCTTGTGGAAAAGTCAAACTAATTTATGCTCTTAGACCTTAATGACAGTGGGAGATATTCTGACTCCTTGACCCTAGAGAGATTCTTGAATTATCTTGAGAGTCTTGAATCTTGAATTATCATTATAAGCTACAAACAGCATGCTTATAAGCCTCACAGTTTACAGCTAACACCAACAAACCTTTTGCTTCTGTCCTATTACAGATACGCTCCAGCCTGTGACAACAGCAGTACTTGCAGCGTGGGCTGGAGCGCACGCATTTATTCCAAAAGGGTCTGAAAACATATCAAAGAAATCTCTGTGGTCAACAGGAGAAGAGTGAGACCACATTAAAATTCGGAAGGGAAAAAGATGACTGCTCAGCATCATCTTTAGAGGACGTCTTTACATAGAGAAAGATGCCATGTAGGGATGCTTAAGGCAGCTAAGGGAAATCATGGCATTGCTTAGGAGCTGTAAGTACATGCAGCTCCTGGCACTTGAACTAGAAACACATCAACGTTATGTGTCTTACAGGCCAGAACAGACTGCTGTGCCTGTCCTCCGAAAGGGAAAACACTGTGTAGGTGGGAATAGCAGATGCCTATGGGAGAAAGGACGGATGCTGTGATAAAAGGGTAGAGAGCGTTATCTGATGTGAGGTTGTAAGTGGCTTCCTCTCATTTGTCTCCTGCAGAGTTCAACCCACAGCAGATGCCATTAGTACAATAAATGTTACGCTTTTCATTTCTGAGTACATTCACTTTAATGTATTTGAAGTTCTTCTGTTTTCTACAAAAAAAGCCCCAAACAAACAAAAAACCCCCCAAACAACACTTTGTGATCAACTGCTAGAGACAAAATAATGAAGTGCCCAAACTTGCACTGCTGCATACTTTGGTGAGAGAATTTTTTTGTTGTCAGAACTCAAGAAAGAAGAGCACAATCAATTTAATCACAGGCTACTAATGGGACCGAAGAAGGAAATACAAAATCACTGTTAGAAAGAAAATAATAATCATAAGTTAATGAATCAGGGGAGCATTTTGGACTCCTACTCATTTACTACACATTTGTTAACATTTTTCCAAGGATACAATTCCGCAGTTACAAAATATATGTTAAGTACATTGAAGCAGTCTTCTGGTTTCAGAGGATTCCTCCCTCCTCCTCACCCCAAGGATGCCTGTTTTATAAGATCTTCTGAAACAGAGGAATGGCTGTCATGTTCCACAATTCATCAGTAAAACTCCCAAGTCTGTATGTTAATCTGCCTTGCTTCCATGCAACTAAAAACCTATGTTTCAAGTGAAAGGCTGACAGTACTGGGTATTTTTATAATACACACCCCTCTAGTCACTACAGCATAAAAATTGCACTTTATCTTCTAACAGGGCAGACACATCAAAAGAAGCAGATTAGAAATATTTTACAATGGTTACGCAGGGGAGCAGTTCATGCAGAAAAAAATAAAATTAACAATGCCCTAAAAAATCCAGCTCCCATTAGAAGCTGAAGGTCGGTGGCAATAGGTGAGTGAGTGTAGTTTTAAGTACACTCCTAGTGTTCTTCATTGAGACAAACTCTAACTTTTTGACTGCTGAGTTGAGCAAAATAGATGGATTTTTAAGCACTATATTATTTGTCCTTGTAATTAGGTGGAAAAGACTTTCAAATGGACAGAGCTTTTCAATTGCCCATGAAGTTCATCTGTGACAGGCACAGAGACAGAGGAGGGGAACTGTGAATGAACAATCCCAAGGTCTGATATGCAGGAGAAAAACATTTATATGTAGCAAGGAGATGTCACATATTTAAGGTAACACCCTGACTAAAAGTAGTGCTGTTCTGAAACCAAGCATTTTATCTGGTGCTTCTGGGTTTAGCACCTATGCTGCTGAGCTTATGGATCTTTCATTGCATGATGCCTAACACTAGAAACTGGCATGTACACCTGCAAGCTAAATGCTGACAGGCCCTGCCTTGCTATACCACTTCCCTGTATAATACACTGTCTTATATCTTCACATACATAGCAAATCTTGAAGTTCAGCTCTGCCTTAAATCAAGAGACTATTAAACAGGTTTTGTCCTTCTTTCAGTTCATATGCAATACTGTCGTGATGCAGTAGAAGAAAGTGTAATTCCAGATGAGCCTTATTTTTGCAAAGAGCGCCAAGAAAATAGTCTAGAATTGAAATTTCTCATAATCTTTGAAGTTTAAGTTATTTTGTAACTTTTGTTATCTCAGGGACAGTGTAGCAAGTTTGTAAGTACATCAGGAAAAGGATGAAAAGGAGGGTCAGTATGATTCAGTGACTGAATTACAAAGATCACTGAAAAGGCCAGCTGTATGGTTCGCTACACGAGGTGCTCATTAATTAGATAGCAATTGACTGAGGCCAAATGGAAAGAAGAAAAACAGGCAGCGACCTCACCCACCTGCAGGTTTATCAGAGACACTGTTTAGCCCTGAGCTTAAGGGCCATTCTCTGTTGTGCTGCCCTGGGATGGGTGCACATGATTTAGAAAGAGATACAAGAGCAAGGGTTCCTCTAGAGACAGCAGAGGTCAGCAACCCCCCAGCAGCCAAATGCACAAGGTGAGCCTTGAGGGACCGAGCAAATATTGGGAAATAGAGGGAGGTGTGAAGCAAAACAAAGGCAGGGAAAACACAATAAAGAACAAATGAGTTCGCACTCTGTGTCACTGAACAGATCTGTCACTCATCACACTTCCCACCCCACTGTTCCCCATAGCATCTGCATACCCCTTCTTCTCTGGCAGGGGCACCCTCCAACATACCATAGAAAGATTGTCCAGACTGTGTGTGATCTCTATTTCTCCTTTCCCAGCTCCCTGTAATCACAGACCCTTCACTGACCCTTTACTTCCCACCACTATCAGCCAACCTTCCTTCAAAAACAAGGTTTCTTTAAACATCCCTTACAGCAGGACCTGTTTTTTTTGCCCTTTCCTTTCAATTGCACAGGATCCTAGATGAGGTCCTCCCTCCTCCATCATCTAATGATGCCTAACTATCCCTCCAGGCGTTTCTGTATGTATGCCCATCTTCCTTGTGCCACCCCTTCCATGCCAAACCTTGCCTATGAGAATCATCTCCTCTCTTCTTCCACAAGGGCTTTGTGCAAACCCTTCCACACTTTAGTCACCCACACACACCATGCACCAGCTAGGGTCTTGTCCCCTTCACTGTGCTGCCCATGATGGTTTCCGTTCCCCAGGCCAGACCGGCACCAGTCAAATCCCCCAAAGGTAGACCTGCACATGAACACTTGTTCATTTGTCCCACATCTTCTTGTCTTCCACCTGTGGCATGAACTAAAGCAGAACTATTGTTACAGTGAAGGACATCACTTGCTGCTGCAAAAAAAAAGTCTTTGATCTACAGACAAATGCAAATGTGTTCAAGCTGTGCTATAAGGCAGGTTACTAGTTTTCCCTGGGCTGATGTTCGGATATTTCCCCAAAGTAAAACGCTTCTTGCCAGAGGTGCTAAGAACATCCTCTGATATTACAGAATTGATCAGTACAGCCTTCAAAGGTAGCAGTTAAAGATAGATAAATTAGGTCCTGAGATAAGTTGTCAGACTAGGTAAGCAAGCTCACAGATGAAATTATGAGAGGAAATAATCAGAAAAGAAAGAGCAGATACAGAGAAGGACAGTGAGCAAAGAGGAAATCCTGTGCTGCTACCTCCATACTCTTACCACTGAAGCAAATACATTTTAACCCTCAGCTTTTCTAAATGACGCTTTCCATAGGGTGGGCAATAATAGCTAGAAGGCACAAACCTTATTAAAATCAGAGTTTAACAGAGAAGTTAGGGGGACAAACATTAGAGATACACAAGTAATCTACTGAAATTCTTGAGGGTTGATTCAGATTTTACTGAAATCCAAGCAAAGACTATCAGTCCAATAAAGGGAAGGGCCTTGAACAAATCATGTCACAAATATTTGATAACACTACTTGAAATACTTCACTGAACTCCAAAACATAAACATACTATGAGAACACCATAGCAAACACTGGGCAGAAATTTCAAAGTTTGGTCCCACACTGTGTAGTAAACTCTTTAGAGACCCCTAACTATTTCCTAATAGCAAAAGAATAAAAATTATAGTCATGATGCTAAATACTAGCACCCTCTAGTGTGCACCTCTGCTACAAATGTCCTCCTTGAGTTCATTCCCCTGCTCAGGTTACACAAAACTACAACTCCCCTATTCATTCTTTGCACTATCTTCCCACTTACGACTTGTGCAAAAGGAAATCCCATTTATATCACATAGAATTGACGCAAGTTCACCTCAATTATATAAAAAAAATATTTTTCAGAAGGACTGGCATTTCTTGTTTTCTTTAGTTTTCTATTGTTTTGTATAATAATATTTCCAGGCAGCCAATTACCAAAGAAAGTCTTTGCCAAAGAGCAGTCCTAAAAATTCCCCAGAGCTAAAATTAAAATGTACATAATTACTCAGCTAAAGGTTTAAGATACAATTGTTTACATCTTAAATTATTCCTACAAAAAGGATATTCTATTAAGGACCAACTTATTTAAAATATAAAAAACTAAACTGGTAAAAGAGTTTCAATTGTCTTTTCATTATAGAATACCTAACTTTCACCTGGAATATTTTATATTTTATATATTTTGTTCCAGGTATGTTTTTTAATCATACAAATTAATTTATTCATTATCAATGCTTGAAAGAACAGTTTTTGTAATTTTTATGGAGGGTTGGTGGGGTGGGTTTTTTTGAGAATAACACTCCACAAAAAAAATATTTTCAAACCTTTTAGTAAAGCAGTCTTTTTTCCATTTATAAATACAGCAGTCACAAATTCGAGGTCAGCATTTTCTAATACTTATGCAAAACAATCAGAGATTACAAGGGGATCATCTATACCTAAGTAGAAGCTGTATACTATAACTGAGAGGCAATGGCTGACAAAAGTTGGCTTTCCAAAGGAAAATAGATTTTGTTATTATTTTTTTAATAAAGGAATAAGACATTCAATGGAGTCATAGAATCTCTTGTTATAGAGTTTGCTCCTGCTTGAAAACGTACAGAAAAGGAGCTTGGAAAAGCATCTATAAATGATAAAGACGAGCATCCAGCTGGATGAGCGCATGGAAATGGACACAACATGTCAATGTGGAGATTAAAAAACAAAAGTGCTGGGATTGAGCAAAGGAGGAAATGCCTCTCTGTAAACATGAACCACCCTTCTCAGCAGCAGAGCAGTGAGGGCAAGAGCAGGGTCCTCGCAGGCAGCGCCCCCGTGTCCCCAGGGCACCTGTAGCACACCGGGCACAGTTGCCCCTGCCTGGGAAGAGCCCTGGCCTCAGACGACCCTGGGCCCGCAGAATAAGTAGCTGCTGACATCAGCTGCGGGGCCCTCAACCGAGGTTTGTAGCAGGCAGCCAAACGTGCCACAGCAGGTGGTTCCAGGCGCAGCGGATGGGGTGTCACAGAGCATCACAGGTCAAGGACCTGCTGGGGACTCCTCTCCTGTTTTCCAGCAGTTTTGGTAGGCTTTTTTGACTGTTCACTTTTTATATAGACAAATATCTAACACAATACACAGTCAGGCTTGGAATGAAATCCTCTCTCTGCTACTATCCTTCTGTTACTCCACTGCTTTAGATGTAAGACCTTGTTGGGGGTGAAAATTTCTCATAAGCAAGGTCTAGCAGCACTGACCAAGTTTTGTAACATGCTTTTTGCCGTCAGAGCTAAGCACGGTGCTGAGACAGGTGACAGACACGAAACAAATCTCAGTTTCCACAACAACTCTTAAGTTCACTGCACGGTCTGCCGACAAATCACCCCCTAGAAAGGCCCCATGCTGTTAGCCATGCATGATTGACTGCTCAACTATTTCCATTGTCTGCTTCTCACCTGAAGTTGCCATTCTCCAAGCACATCACAGTTAAATTTTTGTAGAAAAAAGAATAGGTCACAAATGAAAGTAAAATATAGGCAAATATTAATTATAATAAGGGAAGAAGCTCTTGAGGAGGTAAGAGCTGCTTTACCAAACAGGAGTTCTTAAAATAATGAGTCAGGAGAAACAAAATATGTTCAGTTAGCAGAATTATTTCTATATAGACTGCTCTAAAGATTTCCATATGGGACAAACAGATGTTAGCAAGTATTAGGCAACAACAGATATCCCTTGCATGACATCTTGCACATTATTCCATTGGATTACATTTTTATCAGATAAAAATAGTGCTTGCTAATATAATATAAAGGAGGATGGCCTATACACATGAGGAACCATCTTCAGATGCTTTTAGAACTATTTATAGCAACCTACATCATCTTGGCCATTTCATGTTTTCTGTGATTATATATCTTTTTAGTCTCAGGATGGTCATTTTTCCCTCCCACCTTTCTTGATAAGAACAGAAGAGACTCCAATTGCTTTTATACGCCAACTCACGAGCCTCTCTAACACTCAGAGTTCCCACTCAAAAGTGCTCTGTATCTCATTTAATCCTGTACTTGAATCATTTCTTGCAGCATACAATAAAAACTGTAAAAGAATATCCAGCGCTAAGTGTCAGATGCCTTTGCAATAAACCAATGTTAAAATCAGATGGGAAGTCTGAACTGACAGTTGCTCTTGCCCTTCCTAACCACCAGAAGAGTAAAGTGGAAGTGAAATCAAAATCTAATCAATACCCTCCATGAACATCAGTTCCTGAGCTGTCCTGAACTCAGCAGAAGACCAAGAAAATATTAGATTTCTTTGTTTTTTAACAAAGCAATGATTAGATTTCACTGTTGACTATTAGTTTCATGCTCTCCTCCTCGAAATACACAAACAAATGAGCCTTAATTATTTTACTAGACTATCATTCATTTCTTTGTTCCATTTTTGTGGTGGTCTTCACAATGTCACACTACTAAATTAAGATAGATCTGAAACAGGGATCATTTTATGTCTTTTGACTGTGCTTGCCCCGGCAGGACCCTGCTCCTTCGTTGCTCCCTGCAGCACTAACTAAACGCACCATGGGGAGCTCCCCCAGGAATGTCAGTCCAGCATTTTCCCAAAACATTTATAATGGCAAAGCTCCATTTCAAAGAGAGTTAGTTCAAGGACAACAGCCGTAATGGCTTATGGTCAGACCTACACAGTGCCTGAAATACTCATACCTTCACGTGACAGGAGAGCAGAAAGAGAGTACCTGGAGATGTGCTAATCCTGTTCCCCCTTATCCACGAGTGACTGCAGCTATATTGGTTTTACTGGTAACATCCTAGAGTGATTGCAGGACTACACCTCCAAATGTCACTGACTTATCTGAAGGCAGGTTGTCAGCCTATATGAAACATTATTTCAGTAGGAATAATGGGTCTCTCAATGGCAGAATACAGTAAAGCAGGAAATGTAGTATACGTTATTTGCTACACCATAGCAAGCTGTAGTAAAAACTGTTTCATTGTATATATAAAATAATAAGGGTTTTGTGGCAGTAATTGGAAAGAGTATTTAGAAGTCTGTTTGACTGTCATGCATTGTGGAAGAAACAATTAGCAATGTGGTTTTATAATGCGCTGGAAACCGTTTTGAACGAACCTCAAAAGAAAAGAAATCCTTTTAAGTTTCAAAATATTTGGATCGCCAGGGGACTTCATCCCAACTTTTTTTGTTTTGCAACAGCTTTATCCCCTCCCCCCTTTTTTTTAAAGTGGTTTCTGTCCTTCTTCCCATCCTCATTCTGCTAGAGTTCCAAGTCCTATTAATTAAAAATATAATTCTGAAAACTTTTGTTCTCTTTTCCCAATTCTGATTCTTCCCCAACTCACATTTTTTTAAGGAACAATCTTATCCAGATATTTAGTTTATTATTTCTATTAATGCTTTGGGTTTTGGTCACTACTGCCCTTCATTCTTCTCACTCATGACAGGCTATCAAAAGAAGTTACACTCATGTCTTGGCTTCAGCTGGCATAGAATTAATTTTCTTTCTAGTAGCTGGCATAGTGCTGTGTTTTGGATTTAGGATGAGAATACTGTTGACAACACACTGATGTTTTAGTTGTTGCTGAGCAGTGCTTACACTAAGTCAAAGACATTTCAGCTTCTCAAACTGCCCTGCCAGTGAGGAGGCTGGAGGTGCACAAGAAGCTGGGAGGGGGCACAGCCAGGACAGCTGACCCAAACTGGTCACAGGGCTATTCCATACCATATGATGCGATGCTGAACAAAAACAAATAAAACAGCAATAAAAAAAATAGGGGAAGTTGGCTGAGGGTGTACAGCCGCTGCTAGGGAACTAGCTGGTCAGCAGGTGGTGAGCAATTACATTGTACATCACTTCCTTTCTATATTCTTTTGTCACTACTGTTATTATTTTCTTAATTTTCTGTCCTATTAAATTGTCTTTATCTCAACCCATGAGTTTTACCTTTTTTCTGATTCTCTCCCCCACCGCACTGGGAGAGGGACTGAGCAAGCGACTGTGTGGCGCTTAGTTGCTGGCTAAGGTTAAACCACAACAACCCATCTTATGACTGGTGACACTAGTAATTAACAATATATTACCATCAATATTATATTTATTTAACAGTTAATAAACATCCTATAAATGCAACTACATGCATCATTTTGCTGTAGTTGTTATCTGTTTAATACTGCCATTTGATCTTAACAAATATATTTATGGAAGTTAAAAAGAAAAATTGGAAACACTGTTTCCAGTAATGGGTACCATATAATACAGAATACCTTCCATTATACCCTTATTTTCAAATTACTTTCTTCTATTTTGCAAAAATCTGTTCTTAGCAATCCCCAAAGGAGCTGTGCTATACCGCTCTCTCCACACACCATTCGTCCTCCACTACATTTGCACCTGCCACTCTTTCCTAAGACTTGCTCCAATGACTTCTTAGGTTTGGGGAAAGTGAGAAATGATGTATATACCATTTTTTAATTGCAAAATATTTGGACCCCCAGATTTAAATACTCATCCTAGTCTCTCTTATCTCAAATTCACATCCTTCTCCTTGCAAAAGCACATACATAGACACACATTCAATCATTAGGGGAATCAGGCGAAAATGTGATTGCTGTTTACAAGGAGAGCCGCAGCAGTGTCCACAATTAGGAACTCAACATGCGCAACCTTTGCTTTGTTTGAAAGAAATTGATTGAGATACAACAGCATGAGTTTATACGCTAGGCAGCCACAGGATAACCGTGTGAAAAAACCTAGCGAGATCTTACAAGCAGCAACAACCTTCCACAGCACTTGCCGAAACCAGTGTTCAAGGAAGCTCTATCAAAGAACATGGCTGGCATGTGTGTGCACATGCATGCATGGGCATGAACAGCATACTTCGTGAGCATATTAAAATAACCTTTTTCTATTTCCATAATAACTTACATAAGAGGTAAAAAAATAACAGGAAGTCACTTAAAATTCAAATAAGTCTGTTTCCGAGCAGCTTGACTGACACGTTAATGTTATCCCCAGAATCTGATTTCCTGGAAACCAGGAGGTTATCACAAATGAACAATTTACATTTTTAAGCCAATGTAATTTGATTCATCCTAGATGAAGATTTTGATTAATCTTATTCATTGCTCTATTTAGAGGAAGTGCATTATCTTTCTATAGCCTCATCAATGGATCGATTTGTTCATTTATTCTAAAATGCAAATAATATTTTTTATGCTATACATTTGTTCTTGCTTTAACTTTGGAAGCCAAGGGCCTGGTCTAGCAACACTGCTATGCCCTTGCTCCCATTCCCCCTACCCCCCAGCAGATATGTTGGAAAGTAACAACTCCGAGGTTTCTACTTCCACCTCAAATCTAGCTAAAACAGGTCAACAAATTCAAATTTCTAGACTGACAAGTCACACGCCTTCATCACATAGTTTAATTTCCTTTTGATTGTTTAGTATTTTAAAAAGCATGGGATTTTTTGTTTGTTTGTTTAAAATGTTAAATACAGGGATATAATTACCTTAGATGAAAACTTTTTATTTTGGGCAGAACACAATCATTTATTTGGAATGACCTTTTTCTTTAAAAAAAAAAAACAAAAAAAAAAACCAACCACAAAACCAAACAACAAACCCAATATAAAAAAAAACTCACAAAAAAACCAAACAAGAACAACAACAAAAAAAACACACAACAGAAAAAAATGTTTTGATTCAATCTGAACTGATTCTGTATCTGTTTCAGGCTTCAGATCAAGAATTCCCTTCTCACATGGTCAACTGCATGTTGAACCAGAAATAAAGCTGCAAACAACTGTTTTTAGGTGTGGTTTGGCATTTTTAAAAAATCTAATAATGAGTAATGTTTCAGCAAGAACAAAAAAAACAGAAGCAATATGCTTTGGCCATGTTATCCTCTTCAACAGTTATAAGCAGAGTCTTTGCAATGCTATAAGGGTCTGAGTTTCCTTCTGCATCAGTATTTATATTTCACCACATCCAGACTTTTCCATAGCTGTCAGTTTGGATGTTCAGAGTTTTGTCTACTTCAAGATGGATATTTTGGGTAAGGAAGAGCGTAAGGAAAAGTCAGGAAAAGAAGCAAAGAAAATCAGAGCAATGAAGCAGTTGTCCTCCTCAATAGGTAACAGCTTTCTGACAAATAAGGTGTCATCCCATGCTCATACAGTTCATGTTGAGATTCATTTACCTGACAAATTACTCCCTCAAACTTCTAGCTTCATTATTTCCTTAGATAATTATGCCTGCATTTTTTTCTTCTGGAGTGATTTGCGATGGTAGCAAACATCTGGCTGCATGTTATATACAAGTTTCCAATTAATATGAAGAAACAAATGTCATTTTAGGAATGTTTTGTTTTTCAAAAAGGTTCTGTCCTAGGTAAACTTCAAACAAAAGTAAACACACACACACACATGTTTTTTCACACACTCAAGTACAATCCAGTGCGTGTAAAATCAGCTGCATAACAGAATACATGTAACCTTTTCACCCCACCATGATTATAATAAACATGGCATGGGCTGTTCAGAAAAAGCAATAGGAAAACATTTACCAAAAAGTCTCATTTTCAATAAAAGTCAACAGTTGTGAAGCTGTGCACTTACCTTTACCTGAGGACATACCAAACCTACATAACAGTGCATTGCTCTGGAAGTATCTATTGCCTTTTCAATACATGTACTTTTTTGTCTTTTTCTCACTAAAAATCAGACCTCTGGTAGAGTTCTTATTCCACTCCTGGTTCCCAAACTGAGGATGAAAAACCTTAAAACATATATGATAATATTTATTGTATATAGAGATAATTCTGTTACAGAACTGGCTGTGTGTACACTGGAGGGTATCCAAGTCCAGTATATCCTCACTGCAGATACTCTTTGCACCTGATGAAAGATATCTAAACCAACTGACCCAAAAGAGGAAAGGTAACAGGAGTGTTTTTAAATCCTTCGGATTTTCAAACCCTTTATAGAGATTCCTATCTCACGTCCACCTTGCATTTGTGCCCTGCACTGGGCTCAGTCTCGCTGGATTAAGCAGGTAGATTAGCCAAATTTCTCTAGACAGTTTACAGTTGCAATGAGCCTCCTCTTCTTTGTCTCTTGGGATAGTATCTTACAGGTGGCCTCACCTTCCTCTGAATTTTTGCCGTGTTTATTATGCATCCCCCTTTCATTTGCTTTTTGTTTTGCAGGGGGCTGTTTGCTTGTTTCAGTCCATTCTTCAAACTGTATTTAAAATTGCTTCATGCTACTAGTCACATAATTGTACTCCTATTTCCCAAGGTAAAACTGTCATCTGTGTAGACCACATGCAATCTGCTACGCTATCAAAACTTGTATATTCCTGTATCTCACAAGGGAAGGTGAAAACAGTTCCAGATAATCAAGGAAAACAGTGTTAAATGAGGGTCTTAACTATTCTTAAAGGGTATGCTGTTTGTTCTGTGATCCCTTCCCAGACCTCGCTAGATATCCACCCCTGTGCCCCGAGCTTGCTTGGTGACAGGACTGCACAGACTCCTGAGCTAAAATATTTCAAGCATCAGGTTAAAAACGTTGAGGACACAGGAGCAGAGAGCTTTGCCTTGGATGCGAAACCTTCCTTATGAGGACGTTTAGTCCATATTGCCCTTTTGGGTGTCTCAGCTATGCCAATGCCATGCAATATTCAGGCTACCTCCCTTGCTCTAGTATGTCCACACTTCAGTCTTCACTGGTGAATACGTAGGCCAGCCCAGGCTTAACTGTCTGCTGCAGCACTACAGGACACCTTGAGAGCCCTCCTCTCTGGGACAGGAGTATTTACAAAGATCAGTTTAACAACTCATTCCTGTGACAGAAGAATTAATATTCTCTGAAGTTTTGGTATTCCAGGAGACCTTCATAAAACTGAACAATTGCTGAAGAAAGAAGTTTGATAAAAACAAACTCAAATTAATGCTAGAAGGAACAGTGCTATGGCTGAAGGGTTCCTCACTCGAACTTAGCCAATGTATCTATGTCTGAAGTCTCAACACTTGTAGGAAATGCCACATGGAAAATCTCATATAATACACCGGACACGCCAGTGCAGCAGGTCTCCTTTCAGTCCCATTGACATCCACTGAATACAGCTACCTAACAGTACCTGAGCTCTCACTGGTGAAGTTCCATCCAAATAAGTATCAAAATTTGCAGTCTGTAGGGCTGGCTGCAGACTAATTCCTTATTAAAGTACACCCTGAGCAATGGAGCCAGTCAGTTTCCACATCACTGCTTGTGACTGATGCAGCTGTGGCATCAAAACAATTTTTCTACATCGCCACAACCTCAACTCAACCTAAGAGGAAGAAAAGAATCTATAAAAATGGAATGTGTGTTTAAAAAAAATATATCATTTCAAGCCTGAGGATAATAAATTGGCTATTAAAAATATCTTTATCTAAACTCCCCTGTAACTCAACCCTTGCAGTGATGGACACTACACATAAAAGCTTGCAAATAACAGTAAACTCAACTGAACCAGGTCAAAGAAACTGCAAAGAGGTTTCAAGTGAACTCGACAGCTGTTCATCCAATATCTTACTCCTGACAGACTCAGTCAGGTACTGTCTGAGCTCCTAAGATGTCCAGATCTGAAGTGCGATTTTTATTTTCTATTTTCAACATTCCAAAGCATAGCTCGTGAATGCTGTGAGATACGGCTGTCAATCTTTAAATATAAAAAGGGAATTAATACCCTGTTGTCCACTAGCTGGTTTCTGCTTTTCTGCTACAAATCCATGATATAAATTAAATGCCATGAAACAGCTTATTATCTTTTTTTTCCATTCAGCTTCTCTGGATGTGTTATTTGCAGTTAATTTTATTTCCCCCTGTATTGCCTGAAACAACAGGAAGCAATTACATGTACAGCTACTAAAACTATGTCTCCTTTGCAATTAAAAGGATAGCCACTCACACTAAGCTTTGGAAGTTTGCATTTTGGTCTTTATCATGAGAAAAGAATTTTTATAATGGCATATTGAAATGGAATATAACTAGTGGGGAGAGGAGGGAGGGCTTTTGCTGCTTGTGGCTACCTCATTACAAGGCTGAAATTGCAACTATTTGTAATGCTATGTTTGTACAACATATGGCACCAGTGTCAGCATTGTTCAACATGCTTCGACACAGATTTATTACTCAGAAAACTTTAATACTGGTAAAAGTTTAATTTATAGCTTCATTTAAAATTATTAATCTAATAGCAAGGCAGATGGATGGAAACTAGTTTCCATTTCCTCATGTAGGGCTTTATGCCATGTCCCAGACATTGCTGTCTTCAGCTAGGCATATTCATCTACTGAGGTCAATGCAAAATGCACATTTACTTCCATGATACAAAATCAATTCTTAAAATCTGTGATGTTCCCAAACCTTTCAAGGCAGTTTATTAGTATCAATTAATGAAGCCTCATAAAGCTGCTGCTGGGTAGCTGAGTGTAAAGAAGTGACTAAACCAAAGTGAAAGAGTCAAGAGTTCACTAAAGGAAGAAAGAAATGCAAATATGTTCAGCTTTCTTGTGTTTTTGTTCTTAAAAGACAAATGACCATATGCAGAAGGACAACATAAAATTCAATAGAAACATAATGAGCTTAAATGGGATTTTGTCCATGTTTTCACAACCAACTTTTTCTCTGACCATGAAGAAGCATCAAGGGTCACACTAGACACAGCTACCACTGAACATAAAAGGCAGTTTCTCAAAAGCTCAGTGAGAATCAGACCAATAATTGATGTTAAAAGCAAGGACCCACACATTATATTTTGCTGGAGTTAAATGGCAGTCAGCTGAATCCCCATGGCAATTTAACATTGCAAAAACTGAACTATATTTCCTATTTTCCCCATTTATTCATTTCAGTCTTCAAGCAAGCTCCATGAAAACTTAAGCCTTACAATAAAGCCAAAAACTAACATAAACAAGTGCATGGGTGGGCATTTTCATTACGGAAACATGTACATTGCATGGTAAGACAGTGTCCAGTCACAGTGAAATACCACAAAAGTTCCTATGCCTTTGCAGAGCTTGCAGGAAAGTACAGTATTTAACTACTGGAGTTTTTCACAGCACATAAAGTTCAATCTTACATGATCTGAAATGACTGAGGTATATAACGTTTTCTAGATTTCCATATCTTTCACTCCTG
>VZTL01061664.1:1514-23316 GCA_013400535.1 Scopus umbretta | reverse complement strand
TTTTTTTTTTTTTTCTGTTTCTCAAGTTTTTCTGCTCTGTGTTCTACTATGACACTTTCCTGCCTGGACTTTCAGTCATGCTCACTCAGATGAGCTGAGATGAGAAAATTAAACAATTTTACCTTTAAATAAAAGTGAGTGAAAAATAAAATATTTGTGAAAATTCCTGAAAATTGCTTCCATCATTTCACATACCTGCCTTCCTGGCAGGGATCTACACAACTTTTTTACAGGACAGGCAGGGATCTGTAAAACTTTTAAAGTTCAGCCTCCTTAATCTTTTAAGGAAAACAATTAGCCTTACGGATTGCTTAATTGCACTTCTGAAAACCCCAGTGAGTTGTATAATAGAACTTTATATGTTGTAATATGCCACTGATGTGAGAATATTCCCTCTATCTCCTCAGGTGAAGTTAGCCTTGTGTTGGCCCTACTGTTAGAATTGAAGTTCGATATTTTAAGGAATGCTCTTTTCAAGGAAAGATGGATGTTTTGTGCGTGGTTCAATATGAACTCTGATAGAAAACGTGCATACTTTGATCTGGGGCAGAGATTTTGATGTTGTTATTCTTTGATAAACTTTTCTCTTGCTCTTATATATGTGGTCATCTGCATACGAGGTGGTACACTTCTTTCTTCTCATACATGAAGTCATGTAACTAGTTAAGTTACAGTTATCTGTAGTTTTTGACAAGGCCATCCTGGATCATTTCCCACCTGTATGAAGAGTACTGAGGGTGCAGTAGCCTTCCCCCACTTCCCTTTCAGCCCCATCCACTTCCATGTCTTGCAGCAATACGAATTTGAATGCTTTTAGCCCCCAAGTTGTGCATAAGCTGTGGTGGTGTACATAAGCAGGCCCATGTCCTCATGATTCTCTGCAAAATTATTATTTTTTTCCTGCTCATGAAAGTGTAGGGAACTGAATCAATTCGGTAATCAACATTTTGGGATACTATTTGGGAACTATTAAATCCCAGCATCTCTACTAGATCTTGGGTTTTTCATGGATATTGGTCTGAGTGAGTTTATGCAATTATTTACTGTTCAGCTGGAAACAGTGAGACCCTAGCTCTGAGATATGCCAGTAAAAATATATTTTAAAAAATCCAAACAAACAACAAGCCTGTGGTGGGTTATCAATTTAAGAACCTGACTTTTTTTTTGGCCAAGGATGTATCATGGTAACATTGTGTTCAATGTCCATTTTTGCATAGGTGTACCACACTTTCAATCATTCAGCTTATTTAGACACACTGGTAACTTACAAAACAAAGTCCCACATGACAGAGAGAAGCAGTCAGAAGATAAATGCCTAAACTATTGCTGCTGCTTAGTCTTAATACTTCTGAGCATGGTCTGTCTTTGTGAGAATATTATTCGTGTCCATATAGTAAAACAAAATTGCATAATCTATACCCATGAGGGGATGGAACTGCAGTTGTGCAGCCAGAATTAACTTGAGGATTCCTGTTTTTTGCTATCTTGTCTGTGCTCTGCTTGCATAGGGTTTTGTCCATTTAAATCTGGAGAAGTGCATTATATGCATTTATAATCTACCTTTATTTAGCTTTTAAAAAGTTATTCCAACTAATTATTGCAGGCTTCCTGTAAGGAAATCTCTGAATTTGTTGCAGCATTTTCAGCTTTCAGGGTTTCCTCTCTCATACAATTAGATGGCCCCTAGACTTCATTATACAGTCTGTTGCAGAAGCTCCTGAAGATTGGTAGCCTTGATACAAGCCTGAGCTCTTGGCTCCCAATTGGGGATGAAGTGAATTTTGTTTGCTGCACATCATCGTCTGATTTCCCAGGCCTGGTGGCATTTGCTGGTGCTTAAGGAGTCTCTCTAGATTAGCTTCTGACAGCCGCTTCTGGTGTGCGGTGGCTTTTCTCTCAGCTTCTGCTCTGCTAAGGAGTGGGAGAGGTTTTGACATTGTAGATTAATTGCAGTCATTCCACTCCCCGAGGAACTTAATTTGAGTTGTTCGTGCCATTGCTGTCTTAACAATGAAGCTTTTTGTGTCCGGCACTCTTTCAGACAGACAATTTAAGCCTTTTAACTAGAAGGGGTTTGTTTTAGCAGCAGAAATTCTGCTTCAACCCTCTGGATCTATGGAGTGATACAGTTAGTAGCTGTAATTACTCGTGGCTGTGTGTTTACCAGAGCATACTGCACTACTCTGCTGTTTATACTTTGATGTTTATCAGAGTTGCTCTACTGCTAACCTTTCTCTTGAGATGGCAGTTTCTTATTCATTTACGTTCATGTTGCAGTAAAGCTTCCCATGTTTCACAGCTGTCTGTCCTGTGTCGTCTTGTGTCTGTGTAAAACTGCCACATGTGTTTGTACATGTGCATACCAATTTTTAATTTTTCTTGTGGTTTATCAAATTACCTCTACTCTTTGTCTCACACTTCCCTGGCTTTCAGATTTAATCTAGATACATACATTGTTTCCATTGCTACTGCAGCTGCTGTTTTGCCTTCTTTTACACTCTTGTAGGGTTTTGTCCCTCAGCACTCTTGCAGTGTGATCAGGGTTGTGGAGCTTTCAAACAGTGTCCATATGACAGCAGGATATAGACCTTCAAGAAGCAAAGCTGTGTTGACTGGCTCTGTTCATCTGAAATGCTACCCTGTCTTTTGCACTTCGTCAGGCTAATGTCCCTCTGCTTTTTGTCAAAAGGTTATAAATGTCACTGCTTTACAGAACTTGTGACCAGACCTGAAGTTATGCTTTTTTAGTCTCTCTGCCTCAGGGCAATCCCATCTTTCCAGTTTAAAACCTACTCTTTTTGCTTACTTGAATTTCTGTGTTCAAGCAAGACTAACACAAACTATGTGTATAAAAAGGTAAGGTCAAAGTTGCTAGCTGGTCATGTTTCCCACATAGACTTTCTTGAACATTCACTTTGACTTTAGTGCATAGTCTGATCCAGAGACTTTCCTGCAAGTGTTTAGTGTCTCCTTGCTTACTTTGATTAGTGCCTTCCTGCTTAAGCAATGGGGAGCTTGTTCTTATTTTATTATTTATTATTAAGAGGTAGAATTAATGCAATACTCCTTTTCTAGCTCTATTAATGTTCACAGTTTCTGTCTGTCACTCTAGAGGGGAGAGTTAAGTACTCGGAAGTGGAAGCTGGCAGATTACCAAATCTCCAAAACCAAATCAGCAGATATTGATCTTTATGAAAAAGATTATTAAAGCTGTTGCCAAAAACTGTAACATTTCTACAGACAGAATCATATTTTCCTAATTCCCAAGTGACAGTATTGCATTTTCTACCTTTTCTAAATGGCAAGGGATCTGATACTGATCCTGAATTAGGGACTAGCAGCTTCTTCCTTCTATATTTCCATACTGGAAAAAGAACTGGTTAGAAAACAGTTAACATGTTGCAGCAATTCAGGTTAACATGTTGCGGCAATTCAGTAAGAACATCTTTTTTCAGGGATATTCAATAATGCTAAAACTTTGAAACTTTCGTAGTATCTAACAAATTCCTTGAGTGAGGTATAATAATTAATTCAGTTACTTAAAAGCATTTACTCTCCAAATTCAAGGTTGACATCAGTAGGTACAAGTATCCCACAAGCACCCCATAACTTGCACAGGCACAATACTGAAAGTCTGTTTGAGGCTTTATACTCAGCTGGTCAGAGCCAAAGCTGTAGCTTAACTGATGTTTTTGGGGGAAAAAAGCTCTTGTGGGAAAAGCGTGTAAATGCTTCATAAAATTACAGGAAAGAAGATGTGGAAGGTGAAGAGGTCTATCCACTCTCAAAGCAGGGTTGTACCTGTTGGCATCAGTATGGCAAACTCATTACAAGTGTTATTTTTGTCTTCAGTCCACCAATGGACATGGAGAACAGATTATATTTTTATTTTTGTACAAGCCTTATAAAGACTGTTATGTTCTTTCAGGTTCCTCTTTGCTAGTCTAGACAACTCAATTCTTTTGGTCTTTCCTTGCTTGTTATGTGATTTAGCCTCTGATCATTTGCATTGCTCTTATATATTTGTTGTTAATGCACATCTTTCTTGAAGCTGTGACCTAACTGGCACTGAGCACAGTAGAGGGATTATTTCACATGGCTGGCAAAGCGTATTCGTGTTTGTGCTTCTGGTGAAGTGCTCGTTGTCTTTGGAGCAACATAAGGCCAGTCATTTATGTTCAGCTTCAGACCCATGGCAATGCAAAGATCTCCAGCCTGGCCAGCTGTATTTGTGTGGTTTAATCTCGTGTTGAACTTGTAGCCCTTTGTCTTTACTGAATTCCACCTAGTTACCTTCAGGTCATTTCTCAAATTCGTGAAGATCTCCTGTAGTCCTTTCCAACATGATGACAGCTGTTCTGTTAGATCATCCAGCTTGGTAATAAATACATTGACCATGACTAGACCCAGGAAAGACCTCAATGGAGTCCCACTTGATCGGTCCTGTTGTTTTGATGCTGAACCACTGAGAGCTGCCCTCTGAATAGCTATCCAGATAGTTTCCATCTACTTCATGGCAGTTTTGTAGATAACTTTTTTTTCCCCAGGTTCCGGAGGAGAATGATATGTGAGACAGGGCCAAAAAAGGATTACTCGGATAAAAATGTAATGCATTCTCTGTTTCTCTTCTCCTCACAAAGATGTGCTATATTAATTCAGTTTTATTCTATTGGAGTTTTCACAATTCAGTGGCCCGTGCCTGTGAGCATACATCATTGGTTGTTCTAGTATTTCCTGAGAATTGAAGTGAAAGATGAAAAAATTATGTGGTCCTGTATCCTTCCCTCTCCTTTAGCTGTTTGTCCTTTCCAGAACAAAATAGAGGGTCCTGCCTGTGGTCTCCTAGTTTCCTGAAGGTAGCGAAAATACAGTGATCACCAGTTCTGAGAAGCTAGGAAGGAAAACTGGATGAGAACTTGATGGGAGACTTCTCACACAGCCCTGTGTTTTGGATTGTCTGTTAAAGACTCTGGCTGAGATGCTGTTCTCTTCTACCCCTTCTCTGTCTGTGCAGTGCAGAGAGGTGGTGCCTCCCCACAGGCATCGCATGGCAGTGCAGGAACAGCTGGTCCAGACCCCCGGTTTGTGTTGATTACAGTGAGATACTAATGCCATTTAAGAAGTTTGAAAGCAAGGGATGCTGGCTTACTCTGTTTTCTTTGGCTAGCACTGCACTTCCCCCACCCCGCCAAGTCATGTTCTTTAATTGCTGGTATAGCTCTTAAAGAACTGCATTACTCCATGGCTTCTTAATGCTTGTCCATGTGTTTTTGATGTGGGACTCTGGGGGTCCACACTGTCCATCTAAAATTACTAACACGTAATTTCAGGACAACCATAATACCGAGAAGATGGCAAACGCCCTTCCTCCTCTTCTATGTGACAAAAATACACCACCTGTGTTTTACAAGTCTTGCCTAAGTAATCAACTGTGCAAGCATTCAGTCTGAGATCAATAACGTTTTATGGTACTGTCACAGGGGTGTAATTCAATCAGTCATCCCTTAGCATATATTCTGTGTTTGTGTTTCCCCTTCAGCTTTAACAGTTCTGCTTGAATAGATATGAATTTTATTTTTAGCCTGTTGGTACAATAGTCATTCCACATGCAGCATGGTAAGCCTTACTCTTCAGAAAGCATCTGTCTCAGCATCACCAGACCTTTCTTCAACAGAAAGTACTGCAGAAAAAAAAAAGTAGATTTGCATAAGACTTACCTGTGCTGGCACAGAAGCTAAGAAATGCTATTTTAATTTTCATTCATATTCTGGTGAAGAGCGTGCATCAGGGTGTAGTAGTGACAGATATAGCAGTAAAGTAAGACTGTAGAAAAACAGAGCACAACAACCTCCTTTTGAAAGCACAAACCATGTGTTTTAATAAATCAACATATGTGCTGTCAACAGAAAACCCAAGCACAGCAGACTAGAGTGTTTTGGAGCAGTGATCATGACTGGAAGTATAGAAGTGCCCTCCATGAAATTCTGCAGCAGATGGCTAAGAGGAGAAAGGGATGTGTTTTCAGTGGGATAGACAGAGTGCTGGAGGGGGAGATAAAAAGTAAACTACTCGGTGAAATAGAAGTGCTTATTGTGCTTTATGCATTAGTGTTTGAAGAACTTGGGTGCTGAGCTGACTTAGAATTTTGTTAATGGCTTGAAAAGTGCAGACTTTTGTGATGAATCAGCTAGATGACTATCTTAATTAGTTATGTTACTAAGCATAACTTCAAAGGGGACTACTTGGGCCTTTTTAAAAAAAAACATAGTAGGCATGCAAAAAGAACATACCACAGCAAAACTTTCAACATATCACACACTATAGTTCCATGATTTCTGTGCTTCTGTTAGTATATTAAAAAATACAATAGCATATAACTTTTGTACCTATTTACATATCTTCACTTCCATCTTGCCTCTTTCCCTTCAGACTCCCTCCCTAAATCCATCACTTTATCTGCTGGGTAGAAGGATGTTAGAAGAGGTTAATATTCTGTAGACTATTCTAAAAGAAATTAAATAAAATTGCATAAAACTTGATGGATATCCTCAGTTCCATTGCAATGATTTTTGTTTCGTTTCTTTTTTTTTTTTTTAAAGATAAAACACATAGTTGATAAGCTGTTCTAGCACATTTCTAAAGAGGAGGATCTTACGTTTCACCTGTTTGCTAGAGCTGCAAGACAGACTGTGAGCTGTAACGTGCTGTAACGTGCTGCATCAAATCCATCTTGCGAAGTAGCAAGCTCCAGGTAGCTTTTCCACTTCAGAAACACAGCATGGATGAGGCAAGATTTGATGCCATGTGATGCACTTGTACATGTGGATCCACATCATATCAAATTGCAGTGGGGGTAAATACAGTCAGTGTGGAGAAGTTTGGAGACATGGACACATGTAGTGCCTGCAAAGCAGATGCTTGTTTTCAGGAAAAGCTAGTGTGGGTTAAGAAAAAGACATCCACAGCATTTTCTAAACTGAATATCGGCATCATTGCAGATGAGTTTGTCCTTGTGCTAAAGCTTATTTCTGAGAGGCTGTTGAAGCTGTTCTTCATTTATAACCTGTGGAAGTGTTGGCTATGGAAGTTAGAGATTCCCTAATGCTATAACTGAACTGGGTGTCAGGCAGCTCGGCAGATATTACAGTGTCTGTGATTGATTGGAACAGACCAAACTGAGTACACTTGATGAGCCTGGTCTTCTGTTCTCTCACTCTTTATTGTCTCTTCCCTTTCAAGACCTTTCTCTGATGTATTTTGGGATGGAAGAGCAGCTGGATGATGGGGGATTCAGGTAGGATTATGCATCAGTCCCATGCAGGTTACTTTGTTTAGCAGGGAGAATGTTTCCAAAACAGTATAATCAAAAAAACCCAACCTCCTAAATTAGAGCAGAGTTTTTAAGCATAATCTGGAAGGATTTCATTTTCGAAGGAAGACTTTTTTTCTTTCAAATATATCAAAGCAGCAAAGTTGCGTAGTGTCAACAGATGTCAAGGATCCAATCTAACCTCTAATTGTCCTTATCTACTAATCCTGAGGGGGATAGATACAGTCTTCTGTGAAGCACATCTTTTCTGATAAATTTAATTAAAATGTATTGGCAAGTTAGAGACACAAATTGGAGATGTTTTAAGTGAAAAGCTGAGTCTATCTGGATGCCAAAGGGTTTAATTTCCTTGCAGTGAGAGCTTGTCACATTGCAGGGGGCTAGAATGGATGTCTGAGTTTTGAGCTACACCTGAATGCAGCCATCCTTTGAGTGGTGAAGGTGATGAGGAAGTGATGGGCTGTTGCTGGAATGGATGGAGAGCACCAGCACAAGGGCAAGCTTTCTAAGGAAGCCATCTTGTGACACTAAATCTGTCTAAATGTCCTCTTGCAAAACTCCTTTGGGCAGACTTGGCTTTGGAGATTTCAGAATATTTCTGAATGGGTGGAAATGTCAGCCAGCTTTGTTTGGGAAGGAGTCAGATATCTCCATTGATCCTTCCAGCTCTCTCAGCTACTTCAGATGCCTTCGGGTTTTGCAACACGTAGACACTGGCAGGGTGATGTCATTTTTCTTTTCCTTTCAATTGGACAATGGCTTTGTACGCCTTAGAGGCTCCTGTTAACAATACACTGATCTTACTACATTGCATTTTGGAGGTAACTTAGTGCATGTACTGATGGTACAATATTGTGTTCTGTCTGCTTCAATATGTCTAATGTGGTGACTTCTTTCTGCGCAGCAGGCATTGGAGTAGCACAAGAACTCTATCACTGAGGGAATACTAAAAGAGTTTTTATCAAATCTAGAAAACCAACCAAATAAGCAGAATATATCCGCTCCAGCTATTTATGGTGTTTACCTACCTTCTAACAGGGTGTATTACTTGAAATGCTGTCTGATAGGTGAAATTCAGGTTGAGGCTTGAAAAGACCTGAGTTTTAATCCTGTCTGGCCACTGTTTTGCTGGCTGACTTGCCATGAAGTCAGTCCCATCAGAAAGGTCTGGGTAATGAAGATGAATTTCTAATGCAACTTCTTTGCTTGCTATAAGTGTTCAGGGGATTATTTGTCTGAAGCCGGAATGGAGCTTACTTGAATTTTCTTCTCATCCTATTCTGGAAGTACAATACTTTGATCATGACTATCAGTTTGATTATTTTATTTGTCACCAGTTAAGTTTTTTTGGAGCACTATTTTTATGCCTATTTCTTTCCCTTGCATCAACAGTTTTACAGACGCAACAGTAAAAAATAAAAAGGATCTTATTTTGCAAGGCCTGCAATGTGTAATATTTTTCAGACAGAAGCTCTTAAATTCTGTTGGTGTCAAATATGTTTTTAGACTTATACTGAGCTGCAAGATGATAATCCAGGCTTTTCTTGTGGAATTGAAACACAATAGAGTTCGGGGGAGGCATGGGAGCTATGCAGATTGGGTATATGCAGCACAAAAAGAGCCAGCATTTCCTTGCAGGTTAATGTATAAATGATCAAAAATCTTAGTATGATCTCTAGCAGGGTGTGATGATGTTAATATAGACTACTTGTGGCCAAGCATATATATATATACACACACACAGATCTGTTCTTCCAGACCCCTCCCCCATTTTTATCTGCTTTTGCTGAAAACTTAATTCATATCCCCAAAACTGTGATAATTTGCATAATTTATATATACCAGTTAGCTGCCTGGAAGATGCCAAAAGACATTAATTTCACCAACCCTGAAATTGTACCACCTTCAGAATTAAATCAAAGCACTCTGCAAAATTAACACCATTATAAACTTCTAAGATAGTTAATAGCATAGAAAATGAATTCTGTATGCAAGGCTCTGCATTTGTCGACTACAGAACCACTGTGAAATGCAGAGTACACACAGAGGCTTCATCCCTCTTGAATTCCACATGCCCTCTCTATTCAGGTCCAGAAATGGTGAGAGCAGTGAACAGTGTTGCACCCATGAGAAGAGGGGATTCCTGTGACGGAATACCAACTTGTCATTTTGACGCCTTTCAGACAGCAACAAGAGGAATCACAGTGTTGCTGGATAAGTATAAAATGATGTGGTCTTATTTTAAAACCTGCTTTGCCTTTCATTGGCTCTAGCTGAAGTCCTCTGGATTCTACTTTTTTCTGGTTTACATTATTGAGAAGAGTACCTGTCTCTTTGAGCTCTTTCTGTATCTCATAAATTCCTATTTTCTGTTGAGAGAGGTGCCAGAGAGCATCATCTGGGGTAGTGCTGGTCATTACCAAGCTGCATCTCACACTGTGTAATAAAGTTTGAACAAAGCTATCCAGCTAGTTTATTCTCAAATTCTACAGCTTTCTCAACCATAAACCTGTCCATTGATTACTGAGATAGAAAAGAACAGGATCAGCTTCATAAAATAATCACGAGGGCTGCAAATCATCAGTGCACCACTGGCCAAAGAGAGTATGTGGGTAAAAGGGAGGGGAACAAACATGTATAATATTGTCTCCAAGTACTCTCCCACCTCAAAACTTTTCATCTTAAGGATTTCCTGTGTCAAAGATTTGCTTTATGTAGTCATCCCCAATGGGTTTCTCTTTCATTGTTGGGAGAGAAAACAATTCTTTCCTCATAGAAGCGAGCAGCTTAGCTTGGCCTCCTGAAGGACAGCAGCAACAAAAGCCACATAATTAGCCTTATAAAAAGTGTAAGTAGTGGTGCAGGTTCTGCCACCTTTGCTTCAAGCACTGTGAAGATCACAATGCACAGCACGAAGTTAAGTGGAGCCCAGTGCTGTTTGTCTTATTAGGAGCTGTGGAAGTTGAAAGAACATAGAAGTAGCTGACTTAGGCATGAGTATATCTTTTTGACTGCTGTTTAACTGAAGTTGTTTAACACAAAACCTTTGTGTTTAACATGAAATCTTGGAGGAAAGATTGGCTTAGTTCAATCAAGGACATGGGATACAGAGGGAACTAAAGCGAAAGCTCTCTCATGACATTTCCGTCTGTATGGTTTGGGGTTGTTCGCCGTACTTCTAATGAAATCTCTAGAGTCCGTATTTTGTGTTTCATCCTTTTAAATTCTGGGGAACACATTCTAACCAAAACAGCTATGAATGATGTTTGCCCCTTTCCTGGAGACTTCTCTAGTATCTTGCTTTTGGTAAAATGCGTAACAGTTCATACTGGTACCATGTGACAGGTTTGGGCTATTTCTGTCTGTGTCAGTAGTCACATCTGGGCTGCATGGTGGACTAAATACTAATATCTAATATTAATTATTATTATTATAGTATTAGGAATTTAAATGCAGTTTATCTTGGAGAATGTTAGGATCCAGGCTGGTCATGGTGATTAATAGATGTCATTTGCAACAATAATCTAAATACAGTTCTGCTTGCCATGTAATCATTGTGTTGGGTTGTATTATCATGCACCAAGAGTCATCACAATATAGTGATTTTTATTTTCTTTTTTAAGACCACTTTGAACACTTTGTTGCCAGCTCTATCAGCTGGGATGTTGCTGAAATTCATATACAGGGCCCATACTTCATTTTTTATTTATTTGCTGTGGACCTGACAGTTTTCTATAGGGAAGGAGTGAAGGAGAAAGATTACTTCAGGAACAAAAATGCAAAACCATGGAGATACTATCTCATGAGTTTTGGTTATAAATTAATAACTCAGCTGTGCAGATTTATTTCGGGATGAAGTTTGGCAGCTTATCTTTCAATCTTAGAAGGTGCTTCTATATGCAAGTTCAATAATGCAAAGCTCTGGCTAGCAGCTGAGCAGCCAAAAAAGAAACCAGCAGTTTGTTGAGTCTTTGAGTTGCATCCTTTAGTAATAGTGTATTTTGGCTTTTATAAATATACTGTGACCTGAATTCTAGATATTAAAAAAGTCAAGATGAATAACCTCGTGCCAGGGCTTCCTTGCTCCTTGAGGCCCTGTAGCACGCTGTACACACGACGCTACAGGCTGCACAACAAAATCTGCCTGCAGAGCCTGTCTGACAAGGCAATACGAAGGTCTGAGCTTACAGATGCCTAACATGCATGATCAATTCAGCATGTGAAACAAACAATTTTTCTTAATCAAGTGCAAAAGTTTTTCCTTCCTAATATAACTGAATCCGAGTGCTGTAAATCTTTCTAAAATCCTGCATAGTTATATAGCTGTTGCACTGAGGACTTTCAATGCATATGCATTACTTGCACCAAAGCTGTTTACCAAATGCTAAAGTTCACCCACGAATCTAAATATAGCCAGCTATCTAAAAGAAAATGCACACAGTAAGAACTCGTAATGCCTTAGTAAGTGAAATGGCATCACTGCCTGCCTTACTTAGCTGGGTGAGAGAGAGAGACCCTGCTCTCAGCTGTCGTTGTGGTGCAGCTTTGAGTGCACAAGTGACTGTACAGTCTCCCATAACGGAAGTGCTCGATGTGTTTTGTTTCTTCAGGCCTGCCACTGCACTGCAAATGGAAATGATTCTATTTCTAGATGTTACTGGAATTATTTTTGAGTGAAGCTTTGTGAGCTGGGCTCCTTGTATCTCCAAGGAACAAGTAACTGGGAGGTTAGTTGTGCTTAAAGAGCTGCCACTCACCTGTGCGATGACCAGCAAAAGTCTCTAAACTAGGAATAAAAAAATCTGCTACTGAGGAAGAAATCCTCATCAGACAAAATTGCTGCTTGTTAAGAGGTGCAATATTAGCATATGTGGACAAGAAAATGCTCCATCCAGGTATACATCTTAAATGTAAAGATGAGAAGAAAACTTGTCTTTTGTTTTTATATGAGAATTTAGCAGAAAGAACAGATAATATTTTGTGATTTACAAAAAAAAAAAAAATCTTTGTTTTTCCTCTTGCTTCTTTTTTTTTTGGCATTTTTAAAGTGATATTACGAGGCTCTTTAAACCAGTTTCATTAGAGTTAATTCCCCCTCTCCTCAGGCAGCTGCAGCTTTATAGACCAAATTTTTATTATACCCAGAAGCTTTCTGCATGCTAATAAATAATGGTGATATATTTTTATATGAAATAAATGTGGTTTCTTATTGCAGCAGAAGGTAGAATAAGGTTGGGTTTTTTTCTCTCTCTGTGCATCTTTAAATTATAGAAATTAAATAGCATGAAAACAGCATTAATTTTAAAGAGACACCACCAGTTTAAAAAAATAAGTTAAAGTTCCTTGACTTATGCCCTTAATGATAACTTAGATCATCATTACACAAAAAGTGTTTGGAATCTTGTAAACAGATTTTTTTTTAATAATTTTTAATACGGTCTGTAAAGAGTCGTCAGCTGTGCTTTCTGTTCTTGTTCCTGAAGAGAGTTCCTGTGAGCAGTGTCAGCCTTCGAAGTGCCCCTGAGAGCAGGCAAACAGTCCCAAAGCAACATGTGCGGCCACAGCAGGAGATTTACTTTTATCTGCAGTAGGAAGGAGGGAAGTGGAGGAGGCATTCAGGTGGTAGGAACAAGAAGAGCATGACCTGAGGTTGATAATTTGAACTTTCTTTCTAAGAGCCTACCTGGATTTTGAGGGTGCATCCCTGCACTGGCCCCAGGACAGTCTTAGAGGTGGCTTTGCTTTGGTGAGATGTTAAAACTTGCTCATCTTTTTTACTGATTTGCCAAATTATCACGGGCACATTGTTATTAGTAAGTCTCAAAATGGGAGTTGTGGTCCAGCTCCTAGTGTTGTTGCTGAGCCACTTCTCACTGACATGAAGCATCACTTGTCTAAATACTAACCAGCCTGTGTTCGCCTGCTTGTCTCCTTGTTTTCAAAAACTTGCAAGAACCACAAGAGAACTACTTTAACATGCCATGTTTTGAAATCCAGAATCATTTCACTTGGCTTCAGTAAATTAACAGTTGTAGGGGGAGACATTTCTTTTGGCTGAAGAACATCCTTGAGAATTTCAGGGTAAGGCTGCTTTTCTTGAAGAAATTGAGTTAGAGAGGCTTATAATTGGAAAGGGATAGCTATTTAAATAGTCAATATAAATGGAACATAATTAACATTACCTTAATCCCTCTCTTATGGTTCTTAAATCTACACATGGGAACCTCGAATTGAGGATGCATGTCCAAATGTATCTTAATTAACTCTTAATTAATTTAACTACTTAAACAGTTAATCCTTCCTCTCTTAAAATGAGATTTCACACTGTGGAAAGAGTAAAACGTTTCATTTGTCCGTTTTATGTCCACCATGCTTTCTGACAACAATGCTGGGACGGTCAGGGATCCCCCCGAGCAGCGGGACTGGGAAGCCGCGCAGCCGCTCGCGGTGCCTGCCGGCAGGGAGGGCCCCTGGCTGTACCCACAGTGCTGCCCTCGGTTCTGCGTGGGTCTGTTGCAGTGCCGTGGGCGCGCAGCTGCTGCTAGGCTGAGTACTCGTCTGACAGTGGGTGGGGGTTTCTTAGGCACAAGTAGTGGCGGAGCGAGGGGAAGGGGCCAGACCTGTCCCTCAGGCCAGGCGGGGCGGCGGCGCCCTGTCCCCGCACCCGCGGGCTGGTGTGGCCGCCCCTGGGCGGCAGGGTGGGCTCCCAGCCGCTGGAGCAGGGCTGGCAGCGCACGCCGACTCCGGCTGCGGAGGCTCCCTTTACGTGCCTTTGCACATGCAGAGCTCTAACTCTCAATTTTGCCATTATTCTGGGATTAGGCCAAAGCTTTATTAAATTGCTTGTAGATGATTAAAAGGGGAATTGAAATTACAGGATGAAATCTGAAGCATTCGGAAAGAGAAATTTTCCTTCTTTATTCTTCACATGCTCCAGTTAAAATATTTCAAGCCAAATGTTTCTTTCTCCCTAAAACAAACAGGAGGGAGCACTTGCGCTGACAGGTTAGGCTTCCCTAGGTAGATCCTAGACCTTTTTTTAAAAACCATTCTTTGCAATGCTTTCCTCTTTTTCTCACTCATTTGTGGACTACTGTGTGACATCCTTAAAACAGAATGGAAGGATCAGAATTATGAAACCTAATATATTAAAATGTTTTCATGGCTTCTTTAGAATCAAGTCACTGGTAAGAGCTGATAAGCGCACATGTGAGCGGCATTTGCTCTAAGTGACTGGTTTCCAAATCTTGCTCATATTGCCAGCTATTTCCCAGTACTCATGGGTACCGTATCTCCCCATCCTGGTTGCACATCTGTGTTGCTAAATGGAAGTAATCAGAGTCAGCATGAAAATTTAATAAGCTGCGTTCTGGCATTGGTCATGTTCGCAATTGTGTATTTGTTTTCTGCCTGCAGAAGTCCTCAGACATTGTCAACCAGAACAGCTCCAGTGTTTACAAGCACTGATGTTTATTAGCCTCAAATCACTCTCTGTTGGTGGTATTCCAAAAACAGACCAGATCTCTGAATTTGCCAGTATATTTAGGGGGGTTGATCAGAGCCAGGCCCCAGTCTGGGAAACCATAAACCTCATGGTCTTCCCCTTCCAGTCTGAAAATGATTACGTTTCGGAAGCAGAAAGATCCTTAGACAAATTAGTGGAATTTAAAGCTTCTAACTTCAGCATGGTACAGTTTTAAATAATTGCATATTTTGACTTCATGGCAACTCATCAAGTGTGTAGCTACTCAGCAAGGTTGCATCTACATCCTAGGCGGGATGCGTCTTACAGTGTTGAGCCTTGTGGCAGTCCCTATTGCCCTTTCAGGAGAAGTAAAATAAAGACAAATGGGAGCAAGTTTTATGCTTGTCCCATTAACCTTGTGCCACAGGAACAAAGTTTTAAGGTTCCCAGCACCACTAGCTGGGCCAAGTTTTGGAATTAGTAAACTATTAATACTTACTATTAGTAAGCTACTTACTTACTTAAGTAAGTCTGTGTCCTGAAACTTTCCTACCTTGTCTGCTGGGGTTTTAGCTCCCTGCGTGTTTTCTTTGCTGTCTGGCTAGTAACTGGTTGTGGTTTGGCTCCTGCATGGGAGTTTACGGAGGTCTAGCTCAGTTCTACGCCTGCTTTTGGTATATGGTGCTGGTATATTTGGTATATTGACTGTAGCAGAGTGGTCTGTCACCATATGTGTGGCAGGGTTGGGTGTTAGCTCCTGTTTTGTGGGGTTACTTACTGCTTGGTACCAATGCGTCTGGTCTTCTGTCCTCCCCCCTCCCTGATTTGTATGCTTCTCAGAGGGACAGAGAAACACATGTGAAAAATCTTTTCATCTTTACACTGTGCGTATATTTCTGTTTGCCCACTCTAAGAAAGGCACAAGTGGCTAAGGGCACTTCCAGAAAGGATCTTTTCACTGCACTGAATAACTCGATGGGTACCTGTAGGGTTTCAGCAGACCACTGTAGCCTGCCAAGCAATGGGAGGGAGACCTGAACTCCTGACTGAAAGGAAAGGCATAGCTGGAAGCCGTTTGCTTCCCCGAGTACTACTGTGTCGCCTCTTAATGAAACAAAATCACTTTATAGTAATTCTTAGTAAAACTTCCATCTCATTCCTAGAGGAGTTATTTTAAATGGTCATCTTCTGATTCTTTGAACACTTAAAACTGGATCAAAATGCTCCAGTGAGATTTGCTCTGCCCACATATAAAATTCGAAGCTGCCTGCTGTACCCATGGCTGTGGATTGATGAGGCTTTGCAGAGCAGCCCAGCTCGTGCTCACCATCCTCGGGAGGAGTTGGGTGTGTGAAGCTGCTCTGGATCATTTCCTCTTTGCAGAGCAGCTCAGAGCCAATTAAAACAAGAAACAGCCAGCCCTCAGCCTGGAGGATGCTCATACCACTCTTCGGAGGTAAGAGCACAGGGGAAGGTGAGGGGTGAAGAGCAACTGGGATGACGGGGAGTGATTAGCGGCCAAGCAAGTTGACTGAAAGAGCTGCTCTCGGGAGCGCAGGCCAGGTACAGCCTTGGCAAAAGGGAAAAGGATTCTTTGTAAGGAAATAAAATCTCCATTAGGTATCTGGAAACAAATTATTGCTTTCGCACTGGAGTCTTAATAACTCCAAAGAATCTAGTGTGTTGGATGGGTTTTTCTTATTTTTTTTAATTAACATCAGGAGCTGACATTTATTTGGATGGAGAGTTCCAGCAAACTAATGCCCTCGGTCCTGGGCAGTGGTGCGTACGTATGAAAGCCAGTACCTGATTTATAGCTGTCTGCATTCAAAATGCTTGAGCACAACAGTTAAAGATGTGGCTGAAGAATTTGAATGAATACATAGGGTCTTAAAGTAGCTTTATTTCTGAGTCAGGAAGAAGCATGTAGGCTGTATTTAAAGACACAGTAGTGGAAGAAGGGTGTCTTGGTCACAGTCCATTTACGTAAGTGTTCTGAAGACCCACTTCTTGTTTACCTTCTTGGCAAACCAGAAATTAGGACATGAATGTTTTTTATATGAACAGGAAGTCCAGGCACTATTGGTTGTTTCTATATATTGCTTAAGGTCAGATCCACTTAAACACTTGAGGTGTAGGTGCTGCCTTCTAACAACGTATCTACAGAAATATAACCCATGCCCAGTGCTAGCTCTCTGTTCCTAGAGCTGTAACCAAGGTTTGATGCTGTCAGCCCCCCACAGTTGCTGTATTTCAGCAGAAAGCCTTCTAACATGAGCAAATGCATTTCCGTAGTTTCTCATGTCCAATTGAAAAATCTGGATGTGTATTGGAACAATATTTTTTGAGCAGTTTCTTCTGTGCAAATAGAGCTTAATTGGTACTTATGTTCTGCTTAATTATGCTTCACATTTTGGAACAATCTGCTCAACTTAAACACCAGTTCTGTGAAATGGAAAGAAGTAATCTTTTTGGGTGACGCTGTCTCATTTGGATGTGATCTGTAGCATGCTTATTTAGTAGCAGTGTTTCACTCCTCAATTCTGCCTGGACCAAAACAATTTGTACTTTCTATAGTCTTTACACAGGTGAATTGCCATAATGTGGTGATGAGCTGTCCTGTCTGATATTATAGGAGGAAAATTTCTCCCAAATTCACTCCTGCCAGGGATGCTAACATTGCCTTATAGTTATATGGCAAATTCCATTTTACACTCAGCTGTTACCAAACAGGATGACATGTATGTTAATAAAAAGCCCAAAATCTTTTTTTTTTTTTCTTTTTTTGAATAAATGTGAGCAAACCCACACGTGTATTCAGCTTGGGAACATAAATATTTCTGTTTCTGTTAAAAAAAAAAAAAAAAAAAAAGGGCAAGCAAAACAGAGCTTTGTTTTAAAAAACAAACTGATTTTAAGAAATTGAAACTTAAGGCCAAAATTNCGTTTTTTTTTAAAAAAAAAATTATTTTTAAAAAATTAAAATTTAAGGCCAAAATTAAAAAAAAAATTTTTTTTTTTTTTTTTTTTTTTTAAAGATCTTTAGCTTGAAATTTCTGTTGTGCAGAATTCCAGTGTAGGTGCCTGGCTATGAACATACATATGTTCAGCTCTGCTCATTCACTGTGTAGTTCCCCAGTAATGAAGTAAAAATTTATGGAACTGGCTAACTTAGAGAAAAAGCTGCAAAGAGCTGCTGCACTGTAAATAGACTGAGACAAACTGACCACAAACATGGTGCAGGTGGAGATGGCTTCTATCTGTGTTCCAATGAACTGTGAAAATTTGTGAGAAATGAAATTTGAAAGATTTTCCAAAATGAAGTTTTCTAAATCACAGTCAAAGCTTCCACTTTGAGGAAAATAAGTTTTTTAAAATTTATTTTCCCAATCTGGAACATCACCTTTGGACAAGTACTTCTGTCACAAAACAACCTGAATTCCAAATAGCTTCAGTGCCCGTTTGGGAGCTCAGCCTAAGCTGCCCACGTGCCCAAGGGTGGCTCAGACACAGGGACCTTCTGCCCCTCCTGGCATGCTCATGGCCAGGGGCACCCACTGGGAAGCACCAGCCTGCAGCAGCATCTGGCCCCTGGGCAGTGATGGACCCGGGATGCTTTGGCTGTCCTCGCTTGGAGGCTGCTGCAGCAGTCTGTCATATCTGCAGCTGCGTTTAGACACTCCCATCAGCAGCCTGCAGCGACTGACCACAGGCATGCCGTTGGGAAGGCACAGCAAGGCTGTTGATGAGAAGATAATGCACACACACACACACACGCGCACGTGTATACACACACACTCTCTCTCCAGGTGAAAAGTCCCAGTCCAGAATAAAGACATCTCAGGTGAGGCTGCAGCTTTGTGATGCCCTGCAATCATGACCTCACACACCATGTATGTGATTAAGAGTGTGCATTATAAGGATTTTATGTAGTTTAAGTTGTGTTTGGCCTTGCACCGTTGTCTCTTCACCTTCGTCTTCTGAATGGCTGCTTAGTTCTCGTGTCAGTTCTGCAGCCAGTGCCAAGTGTATGTAATCCCACCTGTTCAGAAAAAGTGCCTCTGAGGGGGAAAACAACTTAGTTTTTAGACTGTAGCTAAAACCTGCCTGAATGCACAAATATAAAATTCTGGTTTTCCCATAATAACCCAAGGGTAACACGTCCTTGAATTAGGCACTGAACTAATTACTATTTCTGATTGCTTGATTCCCCCACATTAGATATTCATTGATTATTGTTCTTCCAAAAGCCTTCTTCTAACTCAAAGCTAGAGCAAACGAATGTTCATGGAAATCTGTGCAGTTATAAATCAGAGACTTGAAGTGTCTGATTTGCTTTTCAATGAGAAAAAAACCCACTGGCAGCAATAATTCTTCTCAGAGAGAATAAGTCCATTTGTAATGCATTGTCTTGGCTCATCAGAGGTTTTTTGATGAATAACCTATTCCAAAAAAGAAAAAATGTAAGTTCAGTTACATAATTCATAATTCAGAAGTCTCCTATGAGTATTTATTAAGTGCCCTCTGAAGAGTTTCTGATATTTCTTCTGAAAAAAGCATCACAGTTTGATGGCTTGACATATTCTTATGGTTTTCCTTTTCCCTTGCTGCTTTGGAATCAAAATCTTGCCTTGGTCCTGGCTCAGCCTGTATTTCCCAGGCTCAGGGAACCTGTTTAAGGCCAGTGGCTTGGTACCACTTTTTTGAGGAGATTGCTGCCTCCATATCCTTTATTTGCTGTCTCTGCACCTTACCAACACATATGTGGGAGACTTACACAATTTAATTTTTTTCCCAAGTAGTAATTACTGATCTAAACTTTAGCCTAGTAAAAATATATGTTTAAGCTATTGGGTTAATGTTGTGAGTAGCTGTGGTTTTCTGCCAGGCTAGTTACCCATTAGTAAGAAAGGGGTCTTCTGCAAAACTGATGTTTGTTGGGATGTGGAGCTTTGGTGCCCCTCACTGGATGCTGGGGCTGCCCCTCTGCTGCTGCCTGTCATGTCTCCAGCTATTAGACTGTCAGGCAAAAGTGACATTTCATTGCAGTCAGCCAGATGGTAATTTTTCAGGAAATAGGATTTGCATGAACATTTTTCCATTTTCTGTTCTTCGTCTCTATCCAGGACCAATTTAAAAAAAAAAAAAAAAAAAAACAAAAAAAAAAACCAACTGCAAATTATGACCTTTAACAGTGAATTTATTCCTCTACTGAGGTATGACTGCAGGTATCTCGGAGTAACCTCAGCTCTGTCCCAGGCCCCCTCTGTGACTCTGAGCAAATCTCCTGACAGAGGGGCAACTGTAAACCAAATGCTCATGAGCCAGGGCTGCCCAGGCATGCCACAGCCTTGGCATGCAGGAAAAGCTCCTCTGCTGCTCTCTGGGCACTCCTTCTTGACAGCTAAAATGGAAAGAACACCCTTTATGCTTTTCCTGCTGAGTTGACAAACCTTTGGCATGGGAACTGTCCCTACTATGTATTTGTGCAATGGTGGGACCCTGACTTCAGGATCACTGATATAACTGATGGAGACCAGGATCAAGTCAAGCTCCAGAAGGGGAATTATCCTCTGTGAGCCCAGCTGGGTGGTGTAAAGGTCTGAGCCATGAACACTTGTTCTCTGTGATGATGCTCAGTGCTATCCAGATTACATTTTATTACAGCAGGTAAGTTTGTTATATTATACTTGTACGTATTAAGAAAGTACATAGGTTCAAAATTTACTAGAGAGCTGTGCATGTCTTGGGTACAAAGACATCAGCTCTGGATTGGGAAATTGAGCTCAGACACTGGAGACCAGAACAGCGCTCTTGGGGGTATCACTGTATGTTCATCTTGTTCTTATTCTCTTCCCTGGGTTAGACGAAATTTTTTGGTCTGACCCAAGATAGCCATTCTTATGTGTCACCTTTTCCAAGAAAAAAATCCTACAAAATGTGAATAGATTGATAGAAGTTAGGAACACTGATTAGGTGAGAATAATGCTGAAGGGCTGGCTATTCCCCGGGGCACACTGTGCTAGACTGTGAAATGCCAATAACTGCAGCTTTTTGGAATACTGATTTGTTTTGACCTGCAGACAGGATAGTATTTGGCTTTAGTTCTGCTGCTAGTTTGCACAGCAAATGATTCTTGTTAGCTGGAGCTCAGCACCTGCCCCAAATCTAGAGAACGCCTGATTTTGCAGCACAGGAACAACTCTGTAATATGAGCTCTCTTACAGAACCTGAGCAGGCGAAGTCCCTGAAAAGGAGCAAGCCTAGTCACAGAATTAACATGCCTCTATCACGAATACTCATCTCCTTTTTGGAAATCACCCTGGGTTGCTCAGCATGAAATACTACAGACAACTCAGGACAAGTTGGTGGTGTTGCCTTTGAAAGAAGATTAGTGACCACATCACATGTCGATTCATAGGAAGGATCCCAGAAATAAACGGGAGACTTGGTTACCTGGGATATGGAGAAGACTGAGGCACTCAACGACTTTTTTGCCTTAGTCTTCACCAGCAAGTGCTCAAGCCACACTGCCTAAGTTGCAGAAGGAAGAACAGCCCACCGTAGGAGAAGATCAGGTTCAAGACCATCTAAGGAACCTGAAGGTGCACAAGTCCATGGGACCCGATGAGATGCATCCGTGGGTCCTGAGGGAACTGGCAAATGGTGTTGCTCAGCCACTATCCATCATATCTGAGAAGTTGGGTCAGTCTGGTGAAGTTCCCACTGACTGGAAAAGGGGAAACATAAGCCCTATTTTTAAAAAGGCAAAAAGGAAGACCTGGGGAACTACAGTCTCACCTCTGTGCCCAGCAAGATCATGGAGCAGATCCTCCTGGAAACTATGCTAAGGCACATGGAAAATAAAGAGGTGATTGGTGACAGTCAACATGGCTTCACTAAGGGCAAATCATGCCTGACAAATTTGGTGGCCTTCTATGACAGGGTTACAGTGCTGGTAGATAATGGAAGAGCAATTGATGTCATCTGCCTGAACTTGTGCAAAG
>VZTL01061663.1:19862-29940 GCA_013400535.1 Scopus umbretta | reverse complement strand
AAAAAAAAAAAAAAAGAAAACCAAATGGATTCTTTATTCTGAAGCTGTTCCAACTCAAACAGCTTTTATACAAGCATAGATGGTAGTAATAGAATAGAAATGACATGCCCTGTCACTGAAGCCAACAGGATGCCTATAATAAAGAGAAACTAGCAGACAGGATGCTAAGGCAAAATTTACCACACAATCACTCCTCCAAGCCAGTGTCTTAGTGACATTTTCAGTAGGTGCAGAGAATTCCTTTGTGCCAGGTAACTTATTGTGCTTTGAAAATGGAGAGAATTGTCTTGCCTTTTGCATGGTCTAAATGAGTCTAGGAGAAAATCATTGTGTCTAAACTAAGAAATCAATATCAGCACAATAGCTACTTCAGATGGACTTCCCTGCATCATGGGCCCAAAAAGTCAAATTCCAGGCAGAGTCACACATTATCATGTCTCTCAGATATTATGAAGAAAAGTGTTTTGATTTCATCCCAAAGTTATGAAGCAACAAAATGCTGACTGATGAATGTATTCTGTTCCCAGTGAACTCGGTTTTAGACTGGGCATGGGCTTCAGAGGAATCAGGGCTGGAGAGATTGGTTGTATAACCTTAGCTTGAGATCTGGTAGTAAGTTACAAGAATCATCATTGATATGATCCCCAGTTCTATTATTTTAAGGAGACAAAGAAGCATTATTTAATTCAACTAAATGAATTTTCATCCTGCACTAGCTCTGTATCTATCAATATCTAAAGGAATATTGTGTTGTAAAATGTCTTGGAAATCTGAATACTGTTAAAGTTGGCTGGCTGATACACTGGGAACTGTGCTTTTCTTGTATTTTGGGGGTGGGGTTTTTTGCTTGCTTAGTTGGTTTGGTTTTTTTTTCACAAATACATACACCTGAAATATTCAATAAGTTCCAAAAACTTCAAAAGAAAACAAGTCCTAATGGACTTTCTACTAGGAAACAATACCTACAAAATTACTAAATTCCATCATCCTGCAGTGTGGGGCAGGGTGAAGAGAACAAGATTTCTCTCTTCCCTGATCCTCCTCTTCAATATATTATTTTGCCCAGTTCCTCATCTACTATTCATATTCCTCACAAACTATGAAATCAGCAACTTCAATATTTGTTTGCTACAACTCTTCTTTCAGTTACATAGCTAACTAGTTAGCTAGTAAAGCACGTTTGCAGTTATTCTGAATGCTCCCCAACAAGTTGGTAAGATACATCCAATTTCATATAAAAAACTTCAATGAACTTTGTCATCTGTTTCCTAGAAATAGCAATATCAGTACTCAAAAGTATAGCAGACTTCTGTTCAGCATTTATGTATTCCTCTCTTCATTTTTCTCTACAGATATAAAGGAACTGCAGAAGTTATGTTCTTGAGCAAACAGTCTCATTAGGGTACTCAACTGTATTTTTAGGCAACTAAATAAATGCCCTGTCTTTCAGAGGTTATCTAGCTTTGATGTCAATGAAAGTTTCACTGCCATCTTTTACTAAGGTATCCCAGTTAGATGTTTTTCATTTTGCTCCATTAGGCTGATGACTATAACTTTCTGGGGCACTTTGTATTTAAAGAACACCTGTCTTGTAATGGTTGCTGAATCAAAAGATAATCTCCTGCCCTGAATGTTTTGAACTCAGAGGAAAAAATCCTTTCCAACAGACTGTAGACATGGTCCAACTATACAAACCTCCAATATTTGGATTTCTTTATTGTCTGAACTAAACAGATTCTTACAGTAAGAAAATTCATCTTGATATAATGGCCTTCCTCTGGGCACAAAGATCTCTAGCAGCTTTGTAATAGCTGAAAAAAAGAAAAAGATAAATGAAACAAAAGCTGTAGTCCCCTCTCCTAAACATTTCTGCATGCTCAACCTTGTCCTGAAAAAAAAAAAAAGTAAAGCAACAGCAGCAAAACGAGCAGAGTCCTTCACCTCACAGGAAAAAACTTTCTTGACTCTTGAACAGCTGAAAGAATATCTCACGAACAATTTATAGGCTGTACTGGAAAGTACAATGAACTTACAGCAACAGGTTCAACCCACTGAGCGTCATGTGCATATTGTTATTAAATGACATATATGATACTAGTGATGTGTGACTGAAGTTATTTTGGGAAGAAGGGAATTATATCCTGTCTGAGTTTCCTTGGAAGAGACTGGAAACAGCTTTAAAATCATTTGCTAGACCTTTAAGAAGAATTGTGTCACCTGAAACATATTTCATACCACACACCCAGCTGATACTCTTGCAGGGCACTGTAAATACCAACACTGTTAGAAAGAATGAAAACCACAAATGTTTCAGTTTTCATTATGGTTTAACAAATATGGAAATAATTTTAGTTAAACACTTTATTTGGGTATTAAAAGTTACTGACCATCAGTTTCCAACTCAGCTTCTAAGGACCAGATCTTGTAGAGACATGCAGTGAGCCAGTTTCCATGCCTCAACAAAATTCCTTAATCATCACCCAATACTGAAATCTGGATGAGTAAATCACTAGGAAAGATAATCTCCGAGCCTGCAACCAGATACAAGCAAAGTGAGTTCAGTGATGTTACATTCCGATAGATGATGTTGACCTGCACAAATGATCAGGATTTGCACTGGATTGACATGCATTCAAACTGGTCCCACCACATCCCAAATGTTGTCCTTGGAATACAACCTCTTCAGAAAGAGTGTATGGAAGTTCTAACTATGGAATTCATATCATGCGCTTAAACTGGGACCAGAAAGTTTAAGCTCATCTCTCTCAAATTTTCTTCTGTGATATGCAGCCTCCTTTGAGTATCTAGCTATCACTGATCACATTCAGCTTGTGTTCACAACTTCAGTTGGTGAGATTTAACTGAACAAATGAATCAATAATAATGCTAGAATAAAGATGTAATTGTGTACATGTGTATGCCCAAGTGGTGAGGCGAGAGGTGAGTCTCCCTGGTATACTTGCTGTCTGAATTTTTCTGATTTTCAAATCCCTTTGCAAAACTGTGAGTTAAGTGATAGAAATCAGGCTATGAGGAATTTGAAAAGATGAAACTTGTTAAACCCCTATGAGGTGAAGCACAACTCAGAATGTAACAGTACTGAAAACCATGCCATATTTTTATTTTTAGTACATGACAGCAAAAAGTAAGAGTTTAAAAGAGATTTCAGTTTTAAAAAATGCATTAAAAACAGATTACACATGAAGTTATGGCAGAAGATTTGTTTTCCAATTGCAATTTATTGGCTGAGACATTTGTTATTTACGGACAAATTTCAGATTTTTCACTTACTGGTATCTGAAAAAAAAAACCCCTTGACTCTTTTTCCAAATTTCTTCTACAGCCAAGGTCCAGAACTCAAATAGAAAAGATATTGTGGGCCAAGACTGAAATGCATTGGCAGGCCTCTGATTGAAAACTTCCAATACTCTTGCTCTTGCTATATATGGCAACAGCTAAAATGACTGCTTTGGACTGACAAAGGTGACAGCTCTTGCATCTTCTCCCTTTGCAACTTTTTTTTTTGTTGTTTTCCTTTGTTCAAAAACAGAACATAGAGGAGTATTTTAGACATGACTACCTGCAAAGACTTCACGATGATAAAAAATAAGAGGAGGGTTGTGGCTCAAAGCCATAAAATCTATCTAGAATATGGAATAGAAAAAGTGCTGGAGAAAATGAGGTTCTACTGGGAGATCTTGTTACATTTTAATGTCTGGATGCTCTAGAGCCAGACACCTCTCCGCACTGTGTCTTTGTATCTGTTTTAATTGGCTGAAGAAGGACCAGCCTTACAGTGCTTTTTCAGAAATACAGGACCGATCTAGGAGCTCCGCACATGATTTCACTTACGTATCAGGAGAAAAGGAGATGCAATTAAGGTAGAACTCAGAGGCACAGATAGGACTGCCATATAAAGTGAATCTTTAGGTTTAGATGAAGGTGAGCAAAATTTTTACGCTCATTTCCCTCAAGACTTGTGTTTTGTGATTTGCAGCGCGCTCTGAGCATCTGATCCTCAGTGACTACGTTTAGTTTCTGTTTAAAGTTTCACTGGTGACATTTAAATGGCCAGCTGTTACAGGAAAACCAGTGTCAAATATAGTCAATCAATAGCATTTCTGGACTAAATGTGGACTTGCACTTGTGTGCATGTGTGAAGAGAAAGGAGAGGAGAATAACACTGAAAATGAGAAGGTGAAAATTTGTTACGTGAATCAACATGATGAGCATACATCTCGTCTCTGTGGTGCTTCCTGCTAGTTCCCTTTTCCAGGCTAGCATTTGTCCACAATGCATGCCATCTCCTGCTTGTTCTGTCATCAGAACCTAAATTTAAGTCCTTCAAGATGCAAAGATTCTCATCCTACTGTCTTTAATATGTGCTGTATATTTACAGATCTACTCACAATTATCCTCCACATTCCTTACAGAAAGTTTGGCTATAAAAGCAGTAGCTGATCTTCTCATGCTAATCAAACTCTCTAGACTAACATGGGTTATAATTATGATGCTGGATGAGATGCTGAAAATTAGTCCCTGTCCCACGTATTTCTTACAGACTTCAGGGTCAAGAAGAAGCAAAGACGACAAGGGAATACAGACGTATCTGCTTAAAACCATCTGAACTTTTGCCTCTTCAACTCAGCTGCATGGTCTCCAATTTGAAATGAATTCTGCCAAGTTTATCTTTACTTAAAGAGCTAATAAAAAAAATCATTATATTTCTTCTGTAATGTGTCTTTGTGATAGTGATAATCAACCATAAAGATGGCTGAAACATTTTCCAGCTTTCCTATACTATATGATACTATGGCAAACTATGTATAAGACATCTTCCTTCACATTGCTCAAGTATATGCATGCATATATAGTCCTATGACTCTGGTAGGAATTTTATTGATCAGAGAAAGTAGTGTCTCCCCTTAAAGGTTACAATTAACACCTCCACCCTGCAAACATTGCTGTACCTGAGTAACTCTATGTCAGTCACTCCTCCTGCTGCTGGCAGGAGAACTTTCACGCCCAACATACAGAGATTCTTATATACCACTGGTTTGGAGGGGCAGGACTTTATTTTAGACACGCCAAACTGAGTGACAAACTAATGATGATAATGAGAATGACTAAGACTGCACTTACTGTCAAGAGCTGGGGGTTGAGTCAGTTATGTGCCCACTACAGTTGCATTTTCCAGGCAATGTGACTTTTTAAAATAACGTACTGGTCAGACTTACAGACATGATAAAAATTTCTGTCTAGCAGAATAAAGATCTGAGGCAAAATTCACCTTTGTTCACAGAACCAATATGAGTTTACAGCACTGCTTTAGTTTTACTTAAAACATATTTTGAGGGGATATAGTAAAGCCTGAATGATACACAGGCCCTGGGCCATTCTTACAAAGATACGAAATTTTATCTGTATAAAAGTATGTAGATGAGTTTTAAGTATTAATAGAAAGATTCTTGTATTGCCCTTAACTCCAAATGTAAATTTCTCATATTAAAAACACATTAGTGAATCAATTATTGAAAAGGTTATGTTGGTGGGACCTTGCAAGTGTGTTTGATTCATGAAGTATGCCTGCTGGTGGTTTGTAGAAATTTCATAGGGCTCTTGGAATAGTTTCCAGAGAAGATTCATATAATCTGCAATATTTGATGATTTATATACAGTACATGCACCAGGGAAGTCATTTCTAGCAGCTGTCAGTTCATTCAGTTCTGAAAAGCTCTTCTTTCTGATGCATGGCTGAGGTTCTCTCTAGAATCACGTACAGCTGCGCACTGGCTTAGCGATGCCCAGGGTATCAGCTTCCGAGCGGAGCTGGAAAATACCTCTTGATTCTGAGTGAATCAGGTGCTTGCTCTTTGGAAATGTTCCCATTGCCTAGGTTTTCATTATCCTGGTTGCTTTCCCTTTCCTTCCCCTGTACAGAGAAAGCAAAGCCCACTGTGTTTCTGCTACCAATATGTATAATTACTGAATGCTTTACTAATGAAAGCATATATTGCTAACTCCTAAATTAAGTCTTTTCTATATAGAAAATTGAATACAGTATAAATACCAGTAACTGAAATTTCTGAATCAGGGAATCTATTCATTTTTCCTTGTGCTTTGAAAACATGAATACAACTAATGTTCCTGTATTTTTCATCCCTATTTTTTGCTTTTGTATTTCCTAATTACTGATTGAAATGGTTTTTCTTTAAAAAATAATCTTTCTCTTTTATAGGCATATGTATCTTTGTTCTCTCACTCCAAAATGTTTTGGAGATACCCTAAGAATGTCCTGAAACATGAACTGAAGAATCAATACCTGGTTAGATTAAATAACATAAACTAAAACTAGAAATTTAACCAAGGAGGCAAATGTAATTACCCGTGTTTTATTGTACATTAAGAAAGTGATTTAAATTATTGAACAGTAAGCAACTGATTGAAATAAATCTATTGTGACATTAAGACAATTTGTACATCATTCTAATGAGATGTTTGATGTTGGATAAACACATAAGTCTTGATTTTCAGTTTCTAAAACCAAAGCTAACATAAAATTAAACACGATCCATTAACTTTGAAAAGGGCTGTTTTAAGGAAACAGTTACTTCTAGGATGACTTGATGGCTTCTGGGATTAGAAATAAAACACACACACAAAATTCCCATCACTGAGTTGTTTGTGACACAGATATGGCATTCTCCTGATGCTTCCACCAGGTTGTTTCCCAATCATGCCATTTCTTCTCTCAGAATATTTCTAAAAATAAATGCTCTTGTGTGTCCAAATCATTAGAGGAATTGTCCAGACATGCATTCTTTTCCAACTCTCTCTCATCCTTTATTTAAACTTTCTCTTTGGGTCTCTCTAACATGTATTAATTCTATCACATCACCAGAAATGCTCTTCCTGAAACCTTCTTTCTCCATCCTTCTTAATTTACTTGGGAGAATTAGAGCTTCAAGTTGGACGTGGTTTCACAGAGGCTACAATGACAGCAGAAATAACATTATACATTGCAGCTTAATCAGAATTAATCCTTACCCAAGCACAGTGGTTCTCATATTTCAAGAGAGGACACTTGGGACAACAGGACACTGCAAGGCATATCAGAAATTTGCAGTATTTTGCTATTTGGGAAAATCTGTATCTGAAGATACTGTGCTCCACCCCTATGGGGTGCGCCACGTAGGAAAGATATACAAGCTATGATAGGAAATAGTTCCAAACAGCTTGCAATGCAGGCATCTGCAAAAGATCGGGGAAATACTGCCACCCAATTCATGGAAAGTCCAGCTGGGAACTTGTTTTTTTTTTTTTATTTCAAATTCTGCACCTGAGAAACAAAATTAGGACAGTGCCTGTTTCACAAGGGGCGTCCTTACTTGTAGTACCATTAAAGGTAGACAAAATATATTTAGGAAAAAAAAGATGGTGTAAAGAGACAAACTACACAAATACACAACTTTCCATACTATATGGAAAAATGTTTTCCTTCAAAACAGCATGAAATCACTGAAATCTTGGAACCAGGTTTTAGCTTTAAATTTTCACATACAAAGCAACGCTATAATCTCACAACATAAAACAGTAGCTCTGCCACCTCTTTTATGCAGAAGTCAGAGTGTTGTAATGACTCCTGAGCAGAAACAGAAATAAAACCATCAAGGTAAAGTTAATAATAATTTTCCAGTGGTTATTTATGGGCCTGATTAGTATTTCACATGCCTGCCAAACACTAACGGCTCATGCTTGCGGTCCCATGGGGCACCATGGAATTGCTTATAGCAGAACAAACCTGGAAGTGTTACTTCTGTGTGCCAGGTAATGGTTAACAAAATGGGAGTTTATATAAAAAAAACCACCCAAACCTTAGAAAAGCTATTTCCAGATTATGGGATGACAGATTTATACTTCAGCAGATGAACACTACTCAGTAAGAAAACAGAGCAACATAAAATCTGTTTTGAAATAAGTACAAAAACAGTCATTGAGAATGTGACGCTTTCCAATCACAGAACAAACAGTATTAGTGAGACAACACGCAAAAACCCTAAATGGGTGGTATGGAAGAAACCACTGGTAAACAGACTGTCACCTGCCTTCACGTAGTTCAGCTGCTTTCCGTAACTTTTGTAGCAACCTGTACTTATTTGGTGACCCCCACACTCAACCCTGCTCTAAAACCTCTGGAAAAGAAAATATTCCAGGCTATCAGACACGAAAAAAGCTTTCTATTTTTCCTTTTCAAACTTATTGCTGCAATGACAGGAAGAGGGAGTCTCCTACTCTCCCTGGGCTTCAGCTTAGGGTTCTGCTTCTCAGCAGTTGCTATTCCACAGACACCTCAAGCAACTAGAACCACAACTCATCCGAGCCCACCTAAGGGCAGCCGCATTATGAGAGGGACATGATTGTGGCTGGTCCGTAGGGGTGCTGCCCCGTGGCTCCAGACCTAGTGCAGCTAATGAAAACCTCCCCTAACTTTGCTGTTGCTGCCAGAGAAAGCTGTGGGCAGTGAAGTAATTGTGGCATTATGAGACCTCATAAAAGCAGCTCCCACTGATTCTCCTTGCTGTCTCCACAAAAGTAAAGGGTGAAACCTACAGTGAAAGTTTAAATCTTAAAGGGATGAAAATGTACCTCAGTATTCCTTGACTGTCTCATCATTTATTGTAAGATTCCCCCTGTCCCCTTGCCCCCACTCCCCCCACCCCAATTATATCCTAAGAAGGACAAATTTCTTTGATGGTACTATCTAGAGGCACCCTTTAAACAGCTGCTGGAAAAAGTGCCAAGAGGTCCCTTTTTCTTGGAAATCAGTGTGCACCCAGCCCAGCACCTCCTTCTCAGCTCTGAGCTCCCTTGCTCCTCTCCCTCCCTCCCTCCCTCTTCAGCATGGCCCCGGCTACGTGGAAGCAGGCAGAAAGGCAGTCGGCTGGGCTTGCATGCAGGTTTCTATGAGAAGGGCAAGCTGTAAAATTTGACTGTAGTCTGTAGGAGAAAGCAGAAGGTGGAAGAAAAACTCTTGAGAACCACTTCAATAGGAGCTAACTTTCCATTCAGAAGTAAGCCAGATGACTTAAAAACCGGTATCAAAGTTCCTTTTATTTGATGGCAGAAACGTCCTTCGAGCAGAGAGACGAAAGAAGAAAGCTATTCTTAGCTGGGTGGTGGTACCCTGTTAGCAAGTCTGTTTGCCTCCTGACTCCATCTGCTGGGAAGACACCTTACTACCTGCTGTCCGCACTGCCACGTTTGGCAGGAGTGCAGAGGTGAATCACCGTGCATTCGCTCACTCTCACAGCTTTACTGTGGCTCTCTGGATATTTAAATAGTGGGCAGCCTGGAGCAGTCACAGCAGAGAAGTCCTCCCCTGCAATACTTCACGCACAATCACTCGACGCTCTCCCGCAACGTGGGGGGTGTTGGCTCAGCTGCCTCTGGATGCCCGTGTAGCAGGGGGCCGCTCTTCGGAGGAGACCAGGGGCGCTCAGAACAGCCTCTCCTCGGCTTCTCCTTTTGTTTAAGGCGTTTGCATAACTTCTGGAGCAGAAATGGGGATTTAGCTGACTTTGCCGTCCGGTGAATGCTGCGGCCACCCCTTCTTGCTCCTTCCCGGCTGGGTGGACGGTAGGTAAATGGTTCACGCAAGCTGGGAGAGCAGCGGAGGAGACGGGGCAGACGGGAGGACGCGGGGCTGCAACCCCGGGGCGGGCAGGGTCCCCCGGCAGCCCGGGCCCCGCTGCCGCCTCCACGGCCGGGGCAGCGGCCCTGGCGCCCAGGTCCCCGAGCAGAGGGGCTCGCCCTCCGTCCCCCCGCCTTTCCTCTTCCCAAAGGTGCCCGCAGTGGGACCGACACGCTGGCTCGGGTCAGAGGAACTTCTCCGAGAGGAGGAGGAGGAGGGTGGTGGCGGCTCCGGCCGGACCCCTGGGCGCGCAGGGCCCGCGCTCCTCCGAGGAGCCGGCGCTGAGGGGAACGGGGCGCCCTGAGGCGACGCACCCTCATGGCGGGCAGGGCCCGGCCGCAGGCTCGGCCGGCGGCGGTGCGGGGACCCCCATCCCCGCACGGGAGG
>VZTL01061663.1:0-19660 GCA_013400535.1 Scopus umbretta | reverse complement strand
CGTGTGCGGTGCCGGCCCGGAGGAAGGGGCGCGGGGTGGGGGGACGGGGAACGGCGAGTCCCGCAGTTTCCACTGGGGCTGTTGCACTGGCGAGCAGGTCGCTGCCGCTACGGTATGGAAGATAGAGAGTGGCCCTTCTCCATCCTGGAAGTCCAGGGCATTTAAATGACACCTGAGTCACTAGTCCGTGCTTCTCATTCCTGTCAGATACTGTTTCCGTGTTACCTTTCATCTGCTGGACCGATAGTTGTACTTTCTCTGTCATTTGACACCGCAAATCTAAAAACATTAGTAGGTTTCAGAATATTGCCATTGATGACGGTAGATTGGTGTATGAGCCTATTTACTGGATGTGTCCAAGTGCAGTATAAATGCCTGCCAATTTTGTCTTTAAATTGCTATATTGATTTCTTTCTTGCGGGCTTTTTGACAGGGCTAACGTAGTTGACAATTTGTAAAGAAAAGAGAAAAACGTCTGTTTTATTTTAGTTACAGAATGTCAATTGCAACTGAAATGAAGAATGAAAAAATCATTCATAAAAAAGAGTAAACAGAAAGATGTGCATCCCAGGACCTCTTGAAGTCAATACTGTCAATATCTAAGAGATGCCTTCCTGCCATGCTTTTATGTACACTGGCTACCACTTGAACTTCTTCAGGGTAACACAGCTTGTGATATTCTTCCCAGGACTGTGTGCTTTCCCTGTTACAATAGAGTTAAGTAGTCTGGCTAGAGGGAGTTTAGAATGCTTTAATCAAGCCATCGCATTAACATGCCTTTGCCTTTTTGTAGGCACCAAATGAAATAAAGCTCCTGCTTCTGCTTTTTTACCCCTCTAGTGTTCACAGGGTGGTTCTCAGGTGGGGAACCCTTGTGTTTGGTCGGTGGAAGGGTCCCTGCACTGCTCTAGGGCTGAATGTGCCAGGGCTGACCAGGGTAACATTTCTCAGCTACCAACAGCTCAAACTGCGGGTGGTGTTGAGCTGAAGAGGGAATTTAATTCACCACTCAGAATCCTCAGCATAGTTGTCAAGTAGGTAAATTAAATGCAGGAGAGCTAATATTTCCTTTTAATTTCGTCAGACATCTGACAACCTTTACCAGGAGGTAACCTTTGCTAAGTTACCTCTCTGGTGCTTACTATAGCTGTCATATGCTGGCTGACGTGAAATTATTCTCAATGAACTAAAACATTGTGTTTCAGTACCTACCAGCATGTAGTAAAGTAAGCTAACTTTATAGGTCTTGAATAAATGTTGGCCTTGTTAAGATCAATGGCAAAATCCCAATTAACCCCTCCAAAGAGTGGGCTTTACCATGGGTCTTCATTATCATTTATAGTGAGTGCCAGCCAACTTTGGTTAGAAATGCAAGTGGCAATGTTTAAATTTGGCTAGTAAGAGCCACACAGGTCTTAATATTTAAAAAAAACCCGCTCTGTATAATCAACTGTATTGTGCTTTCAAGAGGAGTAGGCTGTTCAGATTTGTCTTATACTCCAATTTTTACGAGCAGTTTCATCAGAATGGATCATAAACAAGTTAGATTGCAGTTTGCGTATGTACCACGTTTTAGTAGAGGTATTCAGACAGTATGGGGGGGAATATTCATCAGGAACCTGATGAAGTTCAACAAAGGCAGGTGTAGGGTGCTGCACCTGGGGAGGCATAGCCCCATGCACCACTACAGGCTGGGGGCTGACCTGCTGGAAAGCAGCTCTGCGGAGAGGGACCTGGGAGTCCTGATGGACGACAGGTTGACCACGACCCAGCAGTGTGCCCTTGTTGCCAGGGAGGCCGATGGTATCCTGGGGCGCATTAAGAGGAGTGTGGCCAGCAGGTCGAAGGAGCTTGTCCTTCCACTCTACTCCGCCCTAGTGAGGCTGCATCCTGAGTACTGCGTCCAGTTCTGGGCTCCCCAGTTCAAGAAAGATGAGGAATTGCTAGAGAGAGTCCAGGGGAACGCTACAAAGATAATTAGGGGACTGGAGCATCAATCCTATGAGGAAAGGCTGAGGGCGCTGGGCTTGTTTATCCTGAGGAAGGGAAGACTGAGAGGGGATCTTGTAAATATCTTAAGGGTGTGTGTCAAGAGGATGGGGCCAAACTATTCTCAGTGGGGCTCAGCGACAGGACAAGGGGCAACAGGCACAAACTGGAACATAAGAAGTTCCAGCTGAAGATGAAGATCTTCCTTACTTTGAGGGTGACAGAGCACTGGAACAGGCTGCCCAGAGGGGTTGTGGAGTCTCCTCCTCTGGAGATAATCAAAACCTACCTGGACAATGTCCTGTGCAGCCTGCTGTAGGTGAACCTGCATTAGCAGGGAAGTTGGACTAGATGATCTCCAGAGGTCCCTTCCAACCCCTACCATTCTGTGATTCTGTGACTCTGTGATTATCAGACTATATGCTGCTTATGGCAAAGAAGTTCACAAATAAACTGCTAAATATTTGACTTACTATAAAACTGTCAGCAAACAATTTAGCTATGTTACAGTTTAGTTCTCTGCAGCTCATAAGCTTTAATGGGAGATGAAGGAACAGAAGCATCTTTTCTAAAAAACCTGTTGAAATGTAACTGAATAATATATTCACAAAGATTAGCTTAATAAACTGACTGAATCCAGTTTAGCGAACAACTTTTTCTTCATGTCTACAGTAGAATGGTTTTGAAAACCATCTGAAAAAGTTGAAAATTTTCATTAAAGATGAAAACAGCGTTCTACAGAGTGTTTGCTGAATTGTTTTTCTTCCAACTCTCTTCCAGATCAAAGCAGATGGAACAATGCTTAAAAGCTAGCCAGTCAGTATTATATGTTTATTTTAAATGGGTATGGACCTGTAAGAAGCTAAATGGGCTTTTGCAAGTTCTGTTCTGTAATAATATTGGCATGACCAATGTAACTGCCAATAATTTCCATTAATTTTGTATAAGTGAAAATGAAGAAAGACCATATTGTGACTTAGAGTTCCTGAAAATCGTTATTTTAAGAAAAAACCTCTTTTATATTTTTGTTAAATTATGCATGCAAATACAGTTTTTGGGAAAATAAGCAACTGAATAATTGAGCTACAGTTGACTAAAAGTTGTGCTAGCAAGTACCATGAAATTCAGTTCTGCAAATGCCCATTGGTTCTACATATTACTAAACTGGTAAGCTCAGTTTTGTTTTATTTCTAATAATTGATGTTTGGGTCTTAACTGTTGGCATTGAAGTCAATATTGAAACTCATATCAGTGCTAGCACAGATCATACCTGCGCCTTTCAGGGGCGATCCTGTTACGTGCTGAGCACTTTCAACTGCTGTTTGTGTTAGAGTGCGTGGCATCCGGTCTGGTCCCTGCCTAGAACTACAAGCACAGAGCAAAATTCACTCCTTTGAAAAACTTGCAATGCAAATAGCCAAGAGGGACTGAGAGATATTGCCGAAGGCCATGTAGGAGGCCAACAGATGATCTAGATCTGAAACATGAGTACTCCATACTTAACAAGGTTACACTGAGCACCTTTTAACAGGATTGAATGTTAATTGATTCCTTGATAAAGGTATCCAGAAATGAATGACCAGTGCCTTAAGGTTGTATGTTATTTTCTTCTGATCTTGTTTACTTCAATATTAACCTCAATGTTTACTAGCAATAGCCTGCCAAAGAACAGCACACTTACATGTTGTTTATTCTGTGCTGGTTTTTGGTCTTACACCTACTTTCCATTTGACATTGCTTTTAGTCACTTCCCTACTTAGGAAGGAGTGGGTCTGGCTGCTAGAAGGTTCTAGTACATGAGTGCAACACAAGTGCCAGGAGCAAGGCATGCCCTGTGGTCCAGTCCTGAGAAGCAAAGTGCTGGTCTCTGGGTGGCTGTCATGCCTACGTGACAGAGCTGCTTTGGGTACCTGAAATGACTGCTTCAGGATGAGCCCTGGGATCTCTGCATGGTACTGTGTTACAGAGGTGCTGTTTTGTATGACAATGTGCTACAATACAGGTGATGTAACGAGTGGCTTTGATGCAGGGAAAGCCTAGATGTAAATTTCCTAAAAGGTAGTTCTCATTCTTCTGAAGCAGGAGAAGCAACTGAAAGATCATACAGCTAAATAGCACTGTTAATTTTAAAAAAGGATTTTGCTTGAAGGTCAATAACACATACATCCCAGATATTTTGTGCTGAAGCTTTTTGTTATTTTTGTTACAGTTATGCTTCCATGCATAGCTTTTGATGGTGGGATTTGGCAGGTGGAAAGAATGGAGAATCTGTATGCAAGACTGTTTTTAAAACTGTCCTTCATATTGGATAAAATTTGAACTGATTTTGTCTGTGAAATGGAGAGACACACTGAATTGCTCATATGGAGAACTAGCTAATACAAGATGCTGATGGCAGAGATATTGGCCGCATTTCATTCACTGAGTACCACTGCTAACAACACTGGGCTTGGTATTTACCCAAAAGTTGCAACTGCAAAATCCGTGCCTCATGCTGAGGGTTGTATTTATGGGCATGTTTCAGCTGGACATCTTGTTAATCAAGATGGTATCCACAGATGTTGGAGGAGTCTTACTTGGGGTGATCTGCTGAACAAACCAAGGACGTGGTTTTGCTTCACCAGTGAGCCTCTGAGCTGTGCAGTTGGCTCCATGCTTTTGACATGATCCTTCATTAAGGATACGTGTCCCCAGGGTGGGGAGGACCTGGGAGTGGTAGTTAGTCTCTTAGAGAGCCCTCTGGTAGAGAGCTCCATTTGACTGCCTGTGCTGGCTTGTATGGACATATGCAAAGACTTACCATTAAACCAAGGAAGAAAAGAAATTTTGTATTCATCTATAAGGAAAAAGTGGAGTCATTGAACATAGTTGATAGGAAATAGCACTGGGAATGAGGGTAGATGATGTAATGGATTTTTCCATGGTTCCTAAAATGCCTTCTGAATTAGGATCATATGGTGGACAGGTGAACTAGTAATGCTTTTAGCAAGTTGCATACTGAAGTGCTGTAGTCCTGAAAGATGGGTTACTGCAGTGATCAGCCTAACCTGTGCGCCAGAGACCCAGGGAACCTTCAGGGAGGAGCTCTCCCGGGTTCAGGAGGAGGTGGGCTGATGGTGCAGTACTGGTGTTCTTGCCTCTACATGTTGTGCACAAAACACACTGAAAAATGCAGTTCATGCAAGTGCATCTTATCTACTGCACCTTGACATGATTGCAGTACACCTGTTTTTTTCACAGTAATCCCATGTGGTTCAGTAAAGGTGACATTATTCTATTCTAAAATAAGCTTCTGGAGCTTGGCTTTTTTATCATTTACTTCAGGTATACTTAATAAAAGACCTGGCACAAATTTTGCTGTTTACACCACACTTTTAGTAGTGTTTTTGGAAATAAGCATTCATTTCAGTTTCAGGTATCACATTTCAGTGTTGCAGTTTCATGTAACCTTGTTTAGCAAATAATTTCCTGCTTGGTTATATCCAGCAGTGTATGTAAGAACTGTATCACTTTGTCTGTGGCTTTTGATGAATATTATTAACTATTACCAAGAGTTAGATGATACATTTTGCAGTATTTTTGAATCTATGGTTTCACTATATTTTATTTATAGCAGCTCTGGCCGTATACATTTTCAAGGAGTAGAAAGATATGATGTACACTTGTTGGTGGCTTTGACATGCTGACTTTAGTTTGTGATGTCCTCATTAGCATGGGGTAAAGCACAGTATAGAAAATTGCTATTATTCAAAAGTAGGTGTTTGAAATACCTTTCTCTTCCTGGATGTGCTACAAAGTGCTGAACTACCCCTCCACAATTAGACAAGCAAATTTTTATTCTGTTGTTTTGTCCTAGAAATTGGGCGCTTCTGCAGACAATGCCAGGTGAGTTCACAGACATATTTGGAGGTTGCTTGAGTGAAGATGAATTGTTTCTTGTCTTTGGAGTGGTCTTCTCTGAACTAAGCTGACAATTAAAAATATCTCTTTTAAAAATGTGAAATGCTTCTGAAAACACAGTGTTGCTATTAGAAAGATGTCCAGGTTCCATGGTTAAGATTGTGCTGAGATACACTTGTAAAAGAAAAAGAAACCGAACTTCTGTTTTACTTTTTTATTAGTGACTGGAATGAGACTCCACATTTGGTACAGGTCAACTGATTGTTCTGTGTGTGGTTTTTAATGGTGAAATATTTACTTAGTTTTCAGTGCTCGCATAACAAAAAATGCTGTAATCCGTGGCATTGGTTAGAGCTTGATGGAAGAGTGAGAAAGGTAATCAAAGACTGAATAAATTCATAGGGTGAATTAGCCACTTCTGTTTCTCTCGGGCAGCACTGAGGCATGCTCTAACATGAGAAAGCTCATGTGACACTAGCATTTCAGCTGTGATGTATGCAGATGGATGACTCCATTTCGTTTAGCTGTGATTTCCCTCCAGCTGATATCAGTAATGAGTGTTAACTGCTTACAAAAATCACAGGTAGCTCTGCAGTTGTATTTCGTTGATATTGTTTGTATCTGGATCTTCCTGGCAGGTTGTGTGTGCCAGAGCAGTTATCTGTAGCAAATCAAGCTGTCTTGATTTAAGTGATCTGTGAAGAAATAACATGACCTCCACAAGTGATTTTTCTTTTTAAATTTACCCCTGTTATGATGCAGTACCAAACTGGTGATGCTCCACACTGCCTTCAGTACAGAACCTGTTTGTGTCTCACTTTGTTTCCCAAGCTACGTTCTTTTGTGCAGAGCTGTCACCATGTGATTTGCTCCAGCTTGCTTTCTTGATGTTTGTCTCCACTCATATAGTCTTAGTTACCTGTAGCGTTAGTCTGTAGCCTGTATTCTGTAGTCTCAGTTACCTGTAGCTGTGCCACTGCTTCATCACTAGGTCCATCTCTTACCTAGCGCTCCCTTTTCATCATTGAAACATGATGGTGGGCATCATTGGGTGGACAAGTATGATTCCTCATGGAAGAGGAATGAATGCTGTCCCATAAAGTTCCAGCTCTTTGTATGTTATAGGCTGTCATCTCTCATCCAATGGAGCACAATGAACAACAAAAGATACTTGATGATCTTAGATTGTCATGATAGTCCCTCTACAAACTATACTAGCAGACTGAAACACCCTGTGGGTGTGTGAACAGTTGATAATCTTAAGTATGCTGTATGCAATCTCTTCCAGCCGTAAATACTGAAGGACAGGAGAGGGAGGATGCTTACACCTTTTGATGCTTACACCTTTGATTGCTTAGAGAAACTTCTTAATTTTTTCTTGGCTTTGGTAAACAAAGATATTTAAGACTTTAAATTTAAAACCGAGTTTCTTCATGCAACTAAAAGTTGGATCTCTCCTGATAAGAACTCCTTCCGTCCTCAGCGGTCAGTTCAGCTCCTAATGAGAGCCTCATTTTCTTTTGACTCCAAACCCCTACTCTCCAAACAATATGGAAGGTGAAAGGGTAGGTTCGCTGCTGTTATCCTCAGCTGTGCTGTTGCTGCTGGGATGGAAACACTATGAAGACTGAAGGATATGGGATGCAGAAATTACATCAAATAGCAAAAAAATTAGAGAAGGAGGTGTTTTGCAGAAAAGGCAGAACTCAGAAGAGATGCTTTGCATGATATGTGCACCTGTGCATTTAGTGGTAGAGATGACCTTCTGGAAGGTTATGTTACAAAATGCCTAATTGACAGCACTGTCTTCCATTTTCATATGTCGTAGCAGGGGATATTTCATTTATGCTCCAATATTTAATTTTGCATATGCAATGTATTGATAAGACAGATCACTGGTACTGATTTAGTTGCTTATACAGGTGTTTGAGTGGATTATTGAATCCTAATGTTTTATATTGCAACTCTTCCAGGAACTCTATTTCTAACGAAGGAAAATGGCAAACAGGATTAGTGTGAGGCTGATTCAAAGGGTAGTTTAGTCTGACCAATTTAGACCATCTTTGGTAAGGCTTTGGCTTTGCTTCAGGCTGTTTAAGAACATCCATGGAGAAACTGAGAGTAACGCATAGATAGCCGATCATGTGCTCCTGACCGTGCAGAGTTGCAGTGCTTGAAGCTTAGCAAATCCTTTAAGCCCTCGTCTTGAGAAAGACTCAGTGATGGGGAACAAACTGGATGCAGGGAGACTTCCCTTAATTTTCTGAGGGCCATTTCCCCTACTAGAGGCTGCTCAAGGGCTTGACTCATTTAAGTCCTTGAGCTGTTTGCATTACAGTACAATATTTTCCTCTGTGTGCAAATGTTGCCAAGTACATTTTGGGTTGAAGCAGGATCAAGTAATAAATAATAATCATTGTTACCACATATTCTCACAGATAAAGTGGACCCAGTATTTTCTACTCTGCTACTTTTTATTGTTATTTTCATTTTTATTGTCTCATGGTATTTGCTAGTATATGCTTCCTAAAGACCGGAGTAATTTCAGCACTGAAAAGAAAAAAATATATGTTTGGATTTATAAGTGTTTAAATACCTGCTGACTTTATTGGCAATCAGACCTTCAGTGTTTTGAAGGAAATGTGTTCATCCCATTAAATGTCTAATGTAATAAGAGGTCATCACTGGAAAAACCTGTAGGTAGTCACTGTATAACTCTATCACTTCTTTTCTTTCACCCACCATCCAAAGTAATTCACATCTGAGATCTACAGGCAAACTAAAATTCCAAGACCACTCCAGCATTTTGTCATTGCTATAGCTGTTTGAGTTGTCTGCACAGTGATAGAAATGACACTAATCTTTGTGTTTAAACTAGTCCATGGTGAAAAATGTAGCAGACTCCCCTTTAATAAGAGAAAAGAAGTGGACCTTAATGTCATATAGAGCATGAGAAATTAGTATGGTTAAGCCAGAAGGAGGTATGTACGCACCATACACAGAAAGGGTCCTGTGGAACTTTGACTATTAACTGAAATATCTTCATACCCTCACAAAATACTGAGACAATGTTTTAGTATCAAAGCATATAATTTCTCTATTTACATAAATAACTTGCAACATACAGTCAGTATATTCTTTACTATAATGTGGGTCATCAAATATATTACAGCCATGCCACATACCACATCAAAGAATATGTTTGATAAGAGGTTTCTTGAAGTGATGAATTGTGGTTTTCTACTCATATGTAGTTCCACATGGAGAAATCACATTGGGTATAACATTTAAAGATGGTCAGTTATGCCAGTTGCTTCAGTGTAGAATTTTATAAAGTGTATTTCAGAACTAATTTTACTGTTGAAAATGTTCCATTTTTTCAATGAAACAGGAAACTAATGAATTGCAGGAATTTTTTTTACAAAGTCTAGATTTTTACTGTCGTTATAAAAATACTTTTGCAGGTGAGCAGAATGTCAGTTATATATAAAAGTATTTTATTTATAGTAAAATACCATTTTAATTCAAACAAATGCATCATAATATTATAAGCATTTTGTACTCTGCAATGGGCATGGTTTGGATGGACAGGGATGCAACAGCCTGGAGGAGATCTTGGGAGAGAATGCAGCCCTATTCACAGTGCATACTTATGAAAAAAGAAAAGTTAACTGTCTCAATCTTCAGTCTGTTGAATTTATTTGGAAAATTTTAGCCAGATAATTTTCATTGTCTCTGCAAATCTCCTCTAGTGCTGGATATATTATTTTGCTTATGTCCACAAGTTTTGGTCACTCTTTTTCTCTGATAAGTTCTTGTGCTACCATGCAGTGGAAAATGGACTTGGCAGTAGATGGTTTCTCAGGACTGAACCTTCTACCATTTGAGTAAGAACACAAATGTCTGGGAGGAGACAGCAGTGGAACAGAAGAAAGTTCATAATGGAGGAGCTCAAGGTGAGAGAGGCAATACCCTTGACAATGCACCAGTCATACATGACCTTCTGGAGGCTCAGCAGTCTTCTGCTATCAGCAGATATCTGTGAAGATTTCTGATTATGTTTTATCAGGACATCAGGACTTTCCTTCAGTACAGGATGTCAGTCTGCCACTGCTGTGACCAGTTCAACCCTGCTGACGTAGACTTTTGCAGTGGACTTTAAAGGTTTTAGTACTTTAAAGTACCTTTCATGAGCCATTTTGACCATGCATAGTTAAAACAGTGGTATACTGATATTAAGACAATGGTATTTGTTCTTTCTGGGTTTATTGTGCCCAGCTTCAGAGAGTATTGTGTAGACACAGACAGAATCTGGAGAAAATTTTATGTTCCTTGTACAGAGAAAGGCAAGAAGTATACACCTTGTGAACTTCCAGAAGGCTTCATTTAATGCACAGGTTTGGTTGATGGAATCAATTTTTTTCTGGACTGCAGGCAAAGAAGGAGAAGGATTCTCTGTTTCTCTCATGCTTTTGTACAGACAAATGAGAACATTTATAGATGTCTACAAGGGAAAACTTCTGAAGCAAACAGAAGAAATGTGGATGGACGGTTGGAGCGATTTGAAGTACATGGTTTCAGAGGAGTTCTCTGTTCAGGGAAGAAATCTTAGGAAAGTTGAGGGCCTTCTGAGTCCTTTGCTGTGAGTGCATTAGCTGGCTGTAACTGATTATAAAGACTGTTTTTGTAGAGGAGAGTGGGGTTCTGAAAACGTCAGAAAAGTTTACCTCATCTGAAAATAGGATGAGGTAAAAAAGAAATAAAAGTATGTATGTTAATGGAGGACACCTGAACATCCTAAATACCACTAGAATGGCTAAAGCATAAGAGATACAGAGCAGATGAGAGGACACCTTGGTAATGGTGATGACATGCAGATGATAAAATGTGGGAGGTCAGCAGTCACTCGTAGGTGCAGTCCCAGAAAGAAGCATCAGCCAGAGTTCAGGTTAGAAGAGAAGCATACTGTAGAGGCACAAACCCAGCAAATTGCCAGTGAGTGTGGAAGTATCATGCAATGAAAAATGAAAAGCAGGTGTTTGAGAAGATGTATGTTAAATACCGTAAAGCAAGCTAAGGAGATCAAAGCCTTCAATATATGCAGCTGGAGAATGTCTCTGGGGAAAGCAGCCAGCAGCAATGTTGCTATTAAAAAAGGAGATTTATAGTGGTGAGACACTGAACTTTTAAAATAAATTAAGAAGAAATAGTCATAAATATTAGCATCAGCATTGATGTACAATTTTGGGGACTGACTACATGAAAAATTGAACCTGTGGCACAAACCAAGGCTAGTAGGATATGAGAACATCTATTCTATGTAGATAAAAGTCCAAGGGTACAAGTAAGTGTCCAGAATCTCTATAATAGACAATCCTGCAGAATTAATTTTGGATGTAAAGTTTAGCTATTCATTAAATTTGGTAAATACATTAAGAGCAGTGAAAACTGGAAAAGGATGTAGCCTGGCAGGCCTGTGCAGTACTAAGTTTCCATGTGTTTTTGAAGACAGAGGATGTCAACTGCTTGCTACAAAATCTAGCTATAAGGCAGTACTAGAAGTGTGTACTGCACTGTGATAACTATTATTTCCACTTTGAGCCCCTTGGCAATAGAGACATTAATTAGAAAAGTGAAGAAGCCATGGGAAAGGGTGCATTTGATGATAGCAGTAGAGAAGAAAAATGATAGGGTATTCCATGTATTCATAGATATTAAAGATCTTTAAGGCAATGAATCAGGAACAAATCAACACAAGAACAATCATGCAGTGATACAGGAACAAAACAACCCACTCATGCTTAATGACATCACTTCCAAGCCCTCTCTAACAAGCATATTCATTATGTTAGAGGTACAATTTGGTACTGGAAAGTCAGATAGGACATGGAGGGCAGCTAATTAATGCCTTCCAACACTTCATCCAGAAGGCAGTGTTTCAAAAATGCCTGCTGATAAATCGTCTGCGCAAGATAAATCAAAGAAGAGAGGTCTTGAAGTAGCAGAAAATCTCACCCTCTTACCAGAGTGAATGCCACTAAAAACCAATAGTGTTAATCATATGATACTGGGGACATTTCTAAAGCACGGTCAGATCCAAATCATTAGAGAGCAGATGAATGAGAACAGTTGAGCGCTGGAACAGATTGCCCAGAGACGCTGTGGAAAAATCCTTGGAGAAACTCAAAACTAGCCTGGATATGACCCTGAATAACCAGATCTAACTTTGAAGTTAGCACTGCTTTGAACCAGGGGGTTACCAGGTTATCTCCACAGGTCCATTCCAGCCTGCTTTTTGCAATGACTCAGGGAGCTGCTGTGGTCTGGAAAGGGGGCATCCAAGCATATCCAAAAATCGGAGAAAGGAAAAAGGGCTGAAAGCACTAATCACCCCAAAGGAACTGAAACTCAGAGTAGGGCTAGCAACTTACCTGCTAAATAGCAGTCGTTACGTCATCTCTGTAAGAACTTGAAGGAGGAAGAGATTCTGTTGTATGGTCCAAGAATGACCCATGAATTTTAGAAAATATGGACACAGTTTACCTTGAAATAAAATGAAATGTTCCTTGGGGAAATACCTATACAGGATGTGCTGCGTGAGCTGAGGACATTGCACTAGTGATGTACATGGCAACATTATGAAAACACAACAATAACTGTCAGCTGTCTTTCAAATGTTTTTCCTTCTATGTCTTAGATCTTGCTTCTTCGTCCTTCATATGTATGATACGCTGAGTTACCGGGAGCAGATAGTGAGCTTTAGAAGTCTTTCTTTGTTTAAGGAAAAAGATGCCAAGCCGTCAAAAGGAAATGCATTGGCTCCTCATCTGTGGAATCATGGTAATACTATCTCTCACCAAACAAAAGTAGTTTGAAGCTGAGTTAGTTGTTAGTGAAGCATTTATACTGCAGTAATGAGCACCAAGGAAAAAGCCATGTAAAGACAGTAATAAATCTGTCTACCATGCAAGATTTGATGTATGTACAATGAATGAAATCCACTAAATACCAATGATAAAGTATTGGATCACTTCTCATTCAGTGGGCACTGTTCATCCTTAGAAAGCCAGTGAAGAAGGATTCCAATGGAAGAAGAAGTGTGAGGACAAGTAATTAAAAATTGTAGTACCTATCCCCAAGAAGGTTAAATAAAGGTAACCCAAGTGACTTCTAACTTCAAAGTTACCTATATAACCTGGAGAGTCTTTAATCATCTGACTTTATTACATGAATTTAGTTTTATTAATGTAATTCCAAGAGACTATATGAGATAAGGGCACCAGTGATTTACAAACACAGGAAAGTACCATGTGTTTTTGTTTAAAAGATCTTTTAACATCATTGAACACAGAGTTTTTGCTAAAAATTTCAGCCATTAGTAAAATTGAAGGTGGAAAGTGAAAACAATGTAGAAATTTGAGAGCCTTAGGCTGCAAATAAAAATTTCAGAAAGCTAAAGCTGATATACTTAGGATACTGTTAAGAGCTGATATTAAAGTGGTCTTAATGCCGCTGAATAGTTAAAGCTCATAAATCTTAAAGGAGGTGGCAGAATGACAGCCAGTCTGTTAGCTTTCATGTTCAATGCTAGTCCATGAAGAACTCTCATTTTCTCTGTGGATCATTAGCATTAGCCTGATAAAAGAGGTACACCTCTGTTCTTCATCCTCTGCTTCCTTTTAAGGTATTTTTTAAGAGCAGATTACACACACTGCAAGAGAAATGAAGTAGTCCCAGTGCATGAGTTGGCTCCCATTACTGGAGACACTGCCATCCTGTCATGGAGGCTGAAGTGTGTCAGGAGTGAATTTTTCTGTGACAGGAACTAATACAAGCTGTGATCTGCTCTTCAAAGTATTTAGAATATGGGATACTGTAAAACAGCAAAGATACTTATTTACCATACTTAAGACACCTCTAGTGTTTCATACCTGTTGTAACGTGTGCATAACATAAAGAGGGAATGTCACACTGGTGAAACCCTGTTTAGTACACTGCCTTCCTCAAATTCTGCTGAGTCCCAGAGTGATATGATTATGTGTGACAGACCTCCCAGATAATAGTAAAAAAAAAAGAGAGGGTTAGACTTTTGGAGAGGGAGGAAACCACTTCAGGTATTCACACATTTGTTTGAGAGAGATCTAGTGGAAAACTTGTCTTTCCTCTTTCTCCTTCTTGTTTAACTTGCACACTGTAATTCCTGAGCAGCTTCCTTCTCCTTAATTCTGTTTGACATTTCAGCAAGGTATTATCTGGAATTCCTGGGTATAGTCAAAGCATGAGGGTGGAAGGGGTAAGAAGGTGGCTTTGGTGTTCTTAAAAGTTGGTGATTTAGATTTTTCTTACAATTTTCTTAAAGCAGCATTTCCCAAACTATTTTCCATAGTGTCCTCATCCTAAGTGAACTCAACTCTTTAGGCAAACATAGCAAGTAAGAAGCACTGCCACACAGACAGAGGGAATGTAGTACTTCTCAAAGTACTGTACAAGCTAACTTGTGCCATGCAAATTTTCCCAAGAGGAGGAAAAAGAAAATCTGTCTACCACATGTAGGTAGGTAGAATTAGGGTTTTCTGTAGCTAGGAGATACACTCTTAAAGCATGGTCTGTGTGCATGATGCAAATTCCTGTCACTCTGAAACAAGGTCCCTATCCCATCTGCTTACAGATCTTGTTTTGCTATCTTGCTAAGAGACAATCTGGTTGGCTAATACCAAAAAAAACCCCACCCCAAAACCAGTCCTCTCTTTTGCATTTTTCTTCCCAGAATTTCTGCCACCCCTGGGTAGAACTCTCTTTTTTCAGGGATTGGGAAACAGTGTATAATGGGCATTTCCATAAACAAGTCATAACAACTTAAATCAGTAGCCTGAATTCATACATTTAAATCAGTGGTTATGCAGACTGGAATCAGAGCGTCTGTCCTTTTATGCCTGGAAGTAGAATGGTAAAATACAATAAAAATGCATGACAGAATTAATCTCCTCATTGTTTATTGAGGAGACTGGGCTCATCTCAGGTGCTCCCAGCACTGAAGCTATGTGTGGTGGCCTTAGAAACTGTAATCCAGGAAAGCTAGATGCCAGCAACCCTTTCAGCTTTTTCTGGCCAGCAGACATGTGGGACAGGGATGTGCCTGTTGTAGCAATGCTTCTCCAAGCCATGCTGGCTAGCTCTGGTGCCGGGGGGGACCAGAAGCGATGTTGCCAGGCTGATGTAGCACTGAACACACAAGACTTCATTCTCGCCCTCTGCTTGCTGCCTCAGTGCCGCTCTCAGGCATGTGCAAATTTGCCCATACTCAAGCCTGGCACAAATGTGACTGACTGTCCCTCCACTGTGCAGGCACGCTCTGAGATTTTTGTAACGTAATTGTTTCTTTTGTAAGTCACAGGCATGAAAGCTCTGTGAGCATGGATTTGAAGAGTGGGCTTGACTTGCTGACACCCAGGTGCTGGATGAGCACCAGTTATTGTGCTGTTGTAGCAGAAGTGGGATGGTAAAAACCGGAGGAGTTCCCATGGAATGGGCAGTAGAACAATGTGAGTAGGCTTATCCTGATGTGAGTGAGGAAGAAACGATACTGATGGATAAAAAGCATGCCTGTGCTGTTACCACATGAGTTACTGCACCAAATACTTCTTCTAGTTACAAGGAGGATACCCATAGTAGTCATAGTGATACTAGTTTTAAAACTGTGTAAACCTACCTTGTGACCCTCTGTACATCACACTTATATTAAAGCCTTAGTTCTTACTTGAAAACAGTTGATTCATATAAAGTCCTCTTTGTCCTGTTGATGTAGTGAATAGTGACCATAATGAAAATGAGAATAGGACCTAATGCATAGAATTAAGGTCCATTTGCATTAATCTATTAGTGAAAAGGAGTAGGTATAAATGTAATCCATGTTTGTTTCAAAGTCAAAATTTTAACTGTGATGGAATAGTATAATTGGTCCCAATGGTAAATGAGAACGTGGCCCTCTGTTTTGTTAGGCCTCTGACTGCACAAGAACTACACACCTCCCTGAAGGTTTATGTTTAATCTTGGAGACTTTATAAACTCATACCAATTCTGCAGGTTTTTTCTGATATTTGCACTCCACAGTTGCAGGGGACATGAAATGTAACAAAAGGAGTTCCCTATGTGCCTGACAGTTTCCTAGTAACAGCAATATTTTAAATAAAAAGGAAATGCAATAGTTGAAGCAGAATGTAATGGCAGAACAATTAAGTAACAGGGCTGAGATAATCTCACCAAGCCAGGAAATAAAAACTCGGAGCTGAAGCCTGATTTTTAACTTTTCTTTTTGACCACGTACCAAGGAGAGCCTAAAGCACAGTCTGATTTTCCCCTAAAGCATGGTATTAATTCCATCATGTTTGCTTGTGTGTATCTCTGCGCGTGTGCACATCTTGCACATCTATTGGATCTTTTAATTGTTTTCAATGGGAAGCTTGGACAGTGCCTGTTAGCCTAAGGGAGAAGAATGAAAAAAAATGGTGAACAGATTGTTAAGACACAACCTTCTCAGCAGGAATATAGGCACCAGAAGGGGAAGAGTTTGGAGGAAAATACAAAGAATAAATGCTCATGAAACATGACTATTACTGATGCTACTACTACAAGAGAATAAAAGATGCTTGAGAAAGCTGGCAGAAAAGAAAGAAAACCACAGGCTTTTGGGAAACCCCAAGCTTAAGGAGCACAGAGAGCTGTTTGGTGGTTTTTTTTTTTTTTTTTTTTGTTTGTTTGTTTGGTTTTTTTTCCCCCGTTTTAGGGAGCTTTCCTGCAAAACAGGCTTTTTCAGTTTTCTCAGACCGACTTCAGTTTTCTTAGATCGACTTACCTCTCCAGGTCTTTTACAGGAGGTTGATGAGATGCCCAGTAGGTGGCATCCTTTTAACACAGTGCTAATGTCTCTTCATATTTTTTTTCTTAAAGCATTTTTATTTAATTTAGGTTGATTATCACAGAATCGGCACATGCAGAAGTTATATTGTTGCAAGGACTTTAGGTCAAAACTCTAAAATGTGGAATCCTCAAGCTTCAAAAAAATCTGTATTTGGGAATCTAAATGGAAGAGAGAGAGGGAGAATGCGTTTTCCCCCTTTGGTTCAGAGCGAGTTTCTGAGGGAGTTTACAACAAGCTACAGCTTCACAGCACCTTCTGTGCTTCTAACTTAAGGACTCTGGTCTAATTTAAGGACTCATTTCTGGAATGTGATGATTAGGATATCATGTTTACATTTGAGCAATTGACGATAGAGTTTGTGACGTCTTACTGTCTGCATTTAATTTACCTCTGTTACATCTTGTTCATTTTTGAAATGTGTTCATTTTTTTCTTCCTAAGAAATAATCCTGATGATAGCTGGGGAAGTGGGTGTTATTACAAACCCATCTCTGCTTACGTGTTTGCACATAATTGTACGTATGAATGATGCCATTGGATGTGGTTTGAATAGGCACATACTTCAAGCTTTTAGTATTTGGCACAGGACATCAGTATCGGGTACCAGCTGTCCATTCAGTTAAACTAGGACCCTGTCCGAAACCACATAGATAATTCACAGACTGACTGCAGGTGGAAAACAAATATGCTTAAAGTGTTTGGGCTCTGAATGAGAAAGTGTTTCTGGACATCTGTTCTTTGAATTGAACAGCCACCTCCTGGTCTGCCTGCAGGTTCACCTTCCTTGGAGGAGAAAAGTGGCAGGATGCTGCTCCAGTTCATCATGGCTGGAAACAACCCAAAAAATCACAGCCACTGTCTAGTGATACAGGATCTGTAGATGAGCTTGGTAGATGAGCAAGTCCCACTAGTTCTAAAAGCCTCTCTGAACAGAATAGGATTGACAGATCTGCATCAAGTGGAACATAGGCTGTGATTTTTTTGAAGCATTTTTCTCCAATTGACTGCTCTGAAGTTTGTGAATTACTGTGGGGATAAAGATGCCATACTGTCCTTTGCTTATCCACAATGGCTCAAATCCTATCTCCAAGTCCTAGTACTGTAACAAGTCAATTATCCAGTTAAGTTGCATCAGATCATCAGGTCACTCTGAGAAAAATGTTTGAAAAAATGAGGTTGAGATACTGACCTATTTTTATTCCTTCTGTTATTTAAGTGAAAATTTATTCTGAAGGTATATTTCATCCCAAATTGTGTCAAGGATGTTGTTTTAAGGGACATACAGCTGTTTTAATATTCTCTATACATGCTTGCTCAGTGTTGCACTTCTCACATATCAACCAATTGAAGAACCCACCTCTATAACTTCTTCTTTCCTTGTCTGCTCTGCCTGAGACTATCTGGCTTTACAGAGACAAAACTTCCCCAAAAGACAAAAAGAAAAAAAAGATGGTGGATTATTGCTGGTAAGTATTTAAAGTGAAAGAATACTTCCAGGGCTGGGAAAATCCCTTTTACAGAAAGAGTATGGGGGAAACTTTTCCTGGTGGAACTGTCAAAAAGCAGTACCACATTAAATGAAAGTGTCTGAGGATTACAAGGATAATCTTCTACCCAGGTGTGAACTACAAAGTCACCTTCCTGAGTTTGCAAACAGACCATCTCAATTAATCTGCTGCCAACCATAGCTTTCCCAGGTTGTACCAGACTGAAATTCACATGATGGTGTCATACCCACCCTTCAGAGTGTGAGTGGCAGTGTATGAATCGTACCGATGCACAAAACTGCTGCTGCTCTCTGGAAAAAGCTGAGGAGTATTACTAGGGTCAGAGGAAAGACCCCAATAAACAAAGGCTCAGGCTGAGATAGACTGGTAAAGTCTTCTAAACTAAGCAGGATGTTGGAGGAAAGTGAAAGGGCAAAATCCCTTCTCCCTTTTAGCTCACAGCAGGGGTGGAGTTTCAGTATTTGAGATAGACATCGGGGAGAGAGAGATAATAATAGAAAGAAGACCCCAGGGCAGTGCTCTCTTCGGTGTCACAGAGTACACCATCACAGCAGACAAACATATTTGTCTCAGCACTTGCTCAGTGATGCTCCGAAGTTGGTTTAATGACTCATCTTTGTTGTTGATGTTAAAGCAGTAGGTGTCTGGTAACAAGGACTGCCTGTAATCATAACTGAAGCTCTGTGGCAATTGCTTAACAAATCGGCAGCCTAGTCAGTGCATCTGTCACAGGTTAATGTGCAGGCACGGAGAGCTGTGCTGACACAGGAACCCCCAGGGATGCTTCAAGTCTTTGTGTGTTGGAGCCTGCCCTTAGATCTAGCTGAGAGGTGTGCAGAACCAAACATTGCCAAGCAGGTACCTGAGGAGGGCCGTGTAGGGAAGTTTCTTTTTTTTTCCAATAAAAAGTACCATTTATTGCTGTGCTAATAAGTGCTCTGTAGGACTAACACCCCACATATTTAGGCAAACTGAGGTCCAGTTTGAAGCACCTCAGTGCATTATTAAGTATGTCAAATTCTATAGGAAACCTTTATCCCTATGTATTATTACACTCTCTTTAAATTATACTTTAATCAGTCTCAGGGTAGTTGGAGACTACTCTTCAGGGCTTTTGAAACACCAAAGACACTGCTCCTGTCCCAGAAGATTTACCTGCTAAGCCATGAGAAAGATGTGGTCAATGTTGATAGAGCTAGTTAGGATGACAGGCAGTAGTTAATAGCAACCTATTCAGTAATACTACGTTTATTTGGAGTGCTTCTTTCCTGCCAGATGTTTCAGAAAATGTGATAAAGTTTAATTATAGAATCATACAGCCACAGAATCATGGAATAGTTTGAGTT
>VZTL01061662.1:0-28902 GCA_013400535.1 Scopus umbretta | reverse complement strand
AAAAAAAAAAAAAAGGAACTTAATTTCCTGTATGCAAAACAATGATCCCTCATTTCTTCTGATAAAAGTCCAGAAGAGTAGAGTTGGCTGACTACAATTAAAACTGGTCAGCTGCAGGGGCAAAGTCAGCAGCTGCCAACTGCTAGAACACATCTAACTCTTAAAAACCTGTCAGATGAAGAGATGAAGAAAAAGGGTTCTAGTTAAGTGAGGTGATGGGGAACTTGGGAGCCTGCAGCACCCGCTCCTAGACCAGCCTGGTTTGGTGTTTGTCCTCAGGTTCAAGTGACATGGTAGTGGCCATTGTAGATGGGCAGTCTCTCCCTCTTCTCTCTCCACCACTTCACCCCTTTCTACATTTGTGCCTACCTACACTTTTGCTTAAGGTGGATGCCACCACTTTTATTCGAACTAAATAAAAGGATTCAGGCCCACGCATTTTCCTTCATTGACTGACAGAGAATTAAATATTCACCAGTGGGAATAGTTCTGTTCTGACATGTGCAACAAAGGAGGTCTGACTATCTAGTGTGCGAATTACAGGACAGGAATATGGAATAACAGCATCTGACAAGTGGTAAAATTTATTATTTTGGATACAGAAAGTACTGTATAAGACTGAAGAAAAATATCATAGCAAATATTCCTGATTTGGCAAGGGAGCAGACACAGAACCTCAGCAGTAGGCTGTCTCTTTATAACCATGATTTTATTTAAATTGCTTTCTAAATTTTTCAACATTGGATACCTAAATATAAATAAAACACCCACTAAGAAAGAAAAAGCAGTCTTGAAATTATATCTCCCATAGCAATATTAAAAATACCTGTGTTTAATCTGTCTCTCTTCTGGAAATACTACTTTCGACTTTCTTTATGTCACAATTCTTCCTTGCCCCACTGAATTGGTAATGAAGAGAAAAAGATGAAATTTTCTTACATAATTGATCCATAAAAATCTATTGGGATTAGAGCTTTTTGCTACATGGAAAGAATTCCATTTCTGTTTTGTTGTTTGGGTTTTTTTTAATAATAAAAAGAATAAATAATTGTACTGCATGCACAGACAAATAAGCACATACAGGTCTTTTGGCAACATCCACAAGAAATTTTTGATAACATCAAATATTTTTCACTTTTGCCTCAGTGGAAGAAAACCAATCTTATTGGCTGTAATATATATAGGGTAGGAAATAGTATATCTGAAAATCAGGAAATGACTTTGGGTTAAATTTGAGGGTTTAAATTTTGGCTACTGAGGTTTGACAACAGCGGATCTGTAAGTCTTTCTTTATCAGTTCCTCCTAGAAAGCCAGGACCAAATGTGCAGATTGCCCTTGTGCATAAGCAATAGGAAGGAAAGAAAATAACCACATGCAAAGAATGACAAATCTCACAAGTGGTAAAACTGTAATCTGTATTCAATTTTATGCATGATTCAGCTAAGTGACTTAGTGTGACAAATACTACAGGTTAGAACCATCTGCCTGTACCAGCCTGTCTAATAAACGATAGGATGCAAAGAGCTGAAGACCCAAAATAAAACAATTTGTAAGCTTCATGGGACTAACTCTGTTTCTGAGAAGAGTCCTTAATTAACCATTCACGTACTTTTGACTGCCCCTCCTTTTATGCAAGATAAGATTACATATTTTTTCTTCTCTCTCTTCCTCACAATTTACACGCACAAACATGCATACAATGTGAGTCAAGGCACACAAAAGTTGTCTGGGCAATTGCAAAGGCTTTTTCAGATTAAATTACTTTGTTCATAGATCAGTTTTGCTTATGGATCCCTTCTACATTGACTTTTTCATTTTCTTTTATTAATTGAATGATGGCACAGGCCAACAGGGTGAACTTTCTGTGTGAAGTTGCTCAAGTGAAGCAGTGCAAAGAAGGAAAATAATAACTAAGGAGGAAACAGAGCTCATAATTATGAACTAGCTCTGATGTACAGCTTTGAGGACTGAATGGAACTTACATTGGAAAATGATTGTAGTTATAAATGGAGAAAAGGAGTTTCAAATAAAATTGTAAAAGAATAGAAGTCTGTAAAAGATACTCATGCAGTCCCTATGAATAATTTTGCCTAGTCCAAGAATGACCCTAAACAGAAACCCCAGCGAAAATTCATGATACTCTAGAAAGGAATTACTGGAAAGTCTTTCCATGCAAAATGGACTTTTAGTATTATGTCTTTGGAAGTCTGTGGTCCTAGAAGCAGAATGTCAAGGCTCAGGCAGATTGTCCCAATGTGAAGAAGTAAAGCACCTCTAACCACACAGCCTTCAATCTCCCTGTCCCCCCTCATTCAGACTGCATTTCTATGAACTGTGCTCCTGCCACATGTGAGGAGCTGTTAGCAACCAGCATTTAATGTGCAATGGCACCAAGGTGCAATCTAGGCTCATCCCATTGCTGCACTACTGTTCCCTGGCACCCATAGGGATATTTTTGGCCATGATAAAAAATCTGACCCACTAGAACAGTATTCTGTCAGTATTCATCCAGGTGAAGATATTATAATAATAATTTATACAGGTTCAGTTCCTGAGCTCAGGTGAGACTACAGGGTGTGGGGGGTTATTCACTGTGAGCTTTGAGATTCAAGGGAAAGTGTGGTCTCTCTGTTCAAGTACAGGATTGGCTTTTGTTTCTATTATTTGTCCCCTATGTCAGCCTATGAAAATTTTTTACTTTTCTACTTCACCCCTCAAAAGAGGGGATAAGAACATTTGAATCCTTCACACGTATAATATTCATCCACAGTTCTTAAGCTTCTTTGGATTTATGTTTGTTGAGTATGCCAACATTCTGCAAAGACACAAAATTTAAGTGAAATAAAAAAATATTGGAAAGAATTTAATATTTTTATCTACAGAATGGTAGTGCAGATGAAATCAATGCAGGCAAAGAGAATTGTTAATGTCACTCTTTCACTGTGCATATGTTGCAAGCACATAGGAATGACTATACTGGGACATGGGAAATACCACTGCCAGCCAAGTTATGTGCCTAGTTCAGCAATATGCCCCCCAAATAGCTAGTGCTAAAAAACCTCAGCACATCAAAGAAACTACTAAGTGGTTCAGTGTAAGATAATCTGTGTCCTTATATGAGTCCCAGAGTTCTCAATGGGTTTAAATGGGGAAGCAAAATATTTCAGATCATACCTGCACACTGCTGTCTTATTTATGTTTTAGTCTAGACTACATCAAATAAAATGAGATGTTACTACCATGATATAAAGTACTGTTTGATATCCTCATAAAAGTGAAGTTATTGTCAGCCTTGTCCCTAATAAGCGGAAGTCTGTGTTAGATATCTTACCCTAGAATTAGATTTTTTGCTGGACAAAGGCTTTTAGCTATGGAAACTGCAATATACTAAATCTCCTAAATGTGTCTAGGAGGCAAAAAAATGTGCAGAGGATTATCATGAGAGGCACTAACTTTAGATACACGGTGAACTGCTGTTACAAGGTGGTTGTTTGGCACCTTTCATGAATAACAGATTTATAAAAAACTGCTTTAAAGGGATCAGGCATATAAAAAATATCTGAGACTTTATAACAAAAATTTTCAATAGTCTCAACAATCAGCCTTCAAATTCTGTAATAAAATTTTGCTAATTGTTCACTTAAAAATGTGGCTGGAACATATCCATTCTAAGATTCATATTTCAAAAGAAAAAGTAATTAAATTTTAAAATAAAGTGTAATAAATGTAGCATAGCATAGGCAAGGGAAGATGAAAAGCCTGGATTTTAAAGTCTTACATTGGCCAAAAATGATATCAGAAACCTCCATACTAGTTTATTGTTGCAGAGAAAATAATTTTCAGGCTTTGTTTATTGATTTCCACGGACAAAAGGTGTCAAAAACCTTAGAGGGAAAGATACCAGATTGGTGTCTGGGGTGGAGGAATAATCAGAGTCTTCTGAATGGCTGCCCAAAAAAATTGCTAAAATATGTCAAATTGGTCCCAAAACTAAAAACACAGCCTTTCAGCTACTGCTCCACAAATTCTACATGTGCCATATTGGCCAGGAAACAAAACACAGTTTCTCAGCTGTTCCAATTCTCCATACTGAGCACGTACAAAAGTGTAAATAATATTTTTATTTTTCAGAATCAGCAGAGCTGAATCAGTGCAGATGAGGAAGAAACAGCTGGGAGAAAAAGTGTAAAGACCTGGAAGGCAGTAGGCACGTTGGTAGGAGGAGCCCTGTGGAAGGAAGCATGTATTCCATTGTAGACTGGGTATGGCAAAGATTATCTAAAACCTTTGAGCAGTGGATGTTTCTGTTGTACTTAGGAACTAACACAGTTGACAGAACTAAGGAGGTCAGAAGAGAAGACTGAAGACGCTCAATGCTCCAGATTGAAATATGCTGTGCAAGTGTGAGAATGGGGGAGACGAGGAGGACGTGCTCTGGTTCCTGCCACAATCACTCCTGACCCTGTCTCCTGGGCTCAGCATTTTCAGAAGAAAACATAAATAAAACATAAAGAGGGACACCAGACTTTAGACAATTGCCTAATTGAAACTCTGGGAAGAACCACTGTTCCCTGTGCAACCTCAGCCTGTGTTTTCATGAACACTTGTGTGGCCCTAATAGAGTGTGCTTTCCAAAAGGGCAGGGCTGTCATTCACTTCTCCTTCTCAGATGTTTCCCTCCCTTCTTCCCAGCTCCGGGAATCAAAATGCTATGCCATTCTTTGTATTGGTCAAGATACTTTTTGAATTCTTCCATAAACAGTTCAATTTCATAGTCCAATAGAAAATTATCCTTCTTTTTCTGCTTTGGAGTTTTTTTGGTAGGTTGTTTGGGATTTTTTTGTAGGTTGGTCAGTAATTTCAGCTCAGAACTGGCACCAAATGGGAATGTGTGGCCAGGACCAGGCAGAAGAAGAGAAAGGGAGACAGAAGCCTGAACTCCTCATTTCAGAGAACATTGCTGTTAGATCAGATCACTGCAACTCTTGAAGCTGCAGCCTCAGTACTGACTGAGACTGACCACTAGCACTGACATAACAGGGTTCAGTTCAAATAAATCCTAACCTTTCCAGGCAGAGAAAACACTGACAGTAGGTCTGTGTACTGGCTTGGAGTCCATTTCGTGTACTTATCACCTAAAGGATGAACTAAGATAATTTGCCTTTCCAGTGATTACAGATACCTTTGAGCCATTACCTTCTGCTTAGTTTACTTATAGGCTGGTCTCCAAAAGAATCGAATAGGAAGTTTAGTAACAAATAGTTGGAATGTGAATTTAAAGTCTAATCTGTACTAAGCGCCTGTAAGAACCCTGCATTTTGTAGGAAATATATCATTACAAATAGGTATGTTATATATGTTAACTTGTATGTTATTCAAGGACATTAGTATATAAAATAAGTGTTCTTGCAGGATATTGATATTGATAACTGTTCAATAACAACAAATCTGTTTTGAATACCATGGTCCAAGTGAAATGAAGTGAAATTGTCAAAAGATTTAACATGTTTTGCTAGAGAATAAGAAAACCTTTCATGCATGTATGTTACTGATATGAAATGTCCAAAGTTCGACTGTTTTCCAAATGTATCAGGTAATATTGCCTCTCCTGACAAACATTGCCTAAATATTCTGGCCTTCCAGAAACCTGCCTAAATATTCTTCCTCATTTTGAGGCAGTCCTCAATAATGTTATGAAGAACAGAACTATGCTCTGTGCATCAACAAATAATTAAACCTAGAGGTGGTAAGTTGGAAAGACACATTAAAAATTATGCATTCTATTACCTCAGCCAAGTCTCTTTGGCTTGACAGACAGTAAGAGGTGAGCTTCCTTCTGCTTTTTAGTTGGGACATCACTTGTTTTAAGGAAAAGATGGTGGAGACATTTCAGTGAACTAGCAATCTTGGAAATACCTTTGCTGGGCAATGAAAGACTGGAATGAAAGACATCTCACCAGATTAGGAGGAATTTAAATGTATTAGTCCGCTATGTTTGAGACTCAGTGTGTTCTTCTCAACCTCCATTTTAAATGCAGCATAATGTAAAGGAATATCAGCTAAGGCCCTGAGGAATAGCAAGCTGTAGAGGAGAGATTAATTGGTGTCAAGTAGGGACTAGTAAAGGATCAGCTGATGCTAGAAGAATTAGGCTGCAGGAAACATTTTATAGTTGTCTTTCCCACTGAAAGCATGGTATTGTTGTTCAACAGTCTAGTGCCTTTCCTTCTGTCAGCCTCTGTAAAGCTTTTAGCTAGGGAAGAAAGTGGATAATTAGCATTCCATTTGGACGCCTGCAGACCAGCAGTCTAGAATATTAAATAGCTTTGCAAAACAGGGATTGTTTGAAGTGATACACATTTCTTTATCTAAGGTGTCTGAAATGCAGGCTTATATATTTCTTTCTTTTTTTAAAAAAAAAAAAAAGCTTTGGTCATAACCCCACATCTGCTTTTGACATTTGAAATTAATCCCCTTGATATTTGACAACAAATTCCTAAACTGGAGGTGTGGAGGGAGGAGATGATAAAAGTGCTTCTGCACATGTTATAACAAGTATCCCATGTCACTTGGGATCTCTGAGCACTGTGCTGAAGGTATGGAAATACAGGATATTAGTAATTGTGGTGATTTATCCCTGGTAGGCAGCTCAGTCCCACACAGCCGCTCACTCAGTCCCTCACCAGTGGGGTTGGGGGAGAGAATTGGAAGGGTAAAAGGGAGAAAACTTGAGGGTTGAGGTAAAGACATTTTAGGAGGTAAAGTAAAAGCTGTGTGTACAAGCAAAGCAAAATTAGGAATTCATTCCCTACTTCTCATTGGCAGGCAGGTGTTCAGCCATCTCCAGGAAAGCAGGGCTTCATCACATATCATGGTTACTTGGGAAGACAAATGCCATCACTCTGAACATTCTGTCTTCCTTTTTCTTTCCCCAGCTTTATATGCTCAGCATGACGTCATATGATGTGGAATATCCCTTGGGTCAGTTGGGGTCAGCTGAATCAGCCATGTCCCCTCCCAGTTTCTTGTGCACCCCCAGCCTACTCACTGGTGGGGTGGGGAGAGAAGCAGAAAGGGCCTTGACTCTGTGTAAGCACTGCTCAGCAGTAACTAAAATGTTGGGGAGTTATCAACACTGTTTTGGTTACAGCTCCAAAACATAACACCATACAAGCTACTATGTAGAAATTTAACTCTCTCTGAGCCAAAACCAGCAAAGTAACGCCAAGAATCAAACTTGTGTCAACAATAGCAGATTTCCTTGTCTGATTCTATATTTTATGGATGGGCACAACGCTCCCTTTAGAGAATTCATCATTCTATTTTTTTTTTCCTAACTATTTTTCTTGGCTCATCCTGAGGGCAATGAAGGCATAGGCACTTGCTTACTTATTCTTGTGTTTTTCTGATATCTCTTACATCAAAAACATTATTTCTATATCAAGCAGTGAATTCTACCGGCCATACAAAAATATACAACCTTTCTTGGAAGCATTGCTCTCTGAAAGCAAAAAGGTCAGGAAATGGATCTCAAGGACAAATTAAGCAAACAGCTGCCTAGAGTGTCTAGTTCAAGGTGCTTGTCAGAAAAACATTGTGGAAACTGTTAACAAAGGCTTCTTTATACCTGCTCTGCAGAACTGCATCAGAAGTGGTGAATAAAAAAAAAAAAAGGTGTAGAAACTAGAATGACAATTTGACAATTTTCTTTGCTTTTCTTCCTGAGATGTGTGGAAAGCATGATGGTGATCTGGATGGCTGTTTGGGGGGCAGGTGGGAAGCACACAGCTCTCTCTGTGACTGTCCTCTCTGTCCACCCTGGCTGTGGAGGGATCAGTTGCAGAAGGACCAGGTAAGTGGCCAAGTCCTCCATGGTAGGGTGGCTTAGCAGATATAAATGAACATCACAGGCAGAAGAGGATCATGCCCTCCATGATTTTTTAAACCTCAGTACAGAAAATACTTTGAGCTGCAAATTATACCTAACCTTTTTTCCTGAAGAACACCCCAAAAGATGATTCTCTTCTCTCCCTTTCTGTTACCTTATATAGCCGGGATTTCCTTTCGTGGTCATGACTTTACCTCCAAGTCTTGAGGCCTGTGCAGATATCTCTCATCCTTCATTTTGTTGGGGTCCTGAGGGCACCACCAGCCTCCTCAGGGCTTCACCCACCTGGCCATGGCCCAGGAACCTATGCCAGGTCCCGTGGCCATCAACCCCTGCCCCAGCGATGCCACAGCAGGGCTGGTCTCCAGCTTTCCACAGCCCAGCCTTGCCTGGACATAGGACCTGCCAAACCAGGCCCACCCACAGGCCCATATCCCAGTCCATCCTCAGCCCCAGAGAGGTGCTCAATGCCCAGGGCTGGAGCTGGGCAGGGGAGATGATGAAACATGATGAAACATAGCCTCCTGGGAGCCCTGTCCAGTCATGGGAAGGGCAAATAAAGTAAGAACAGCCAGCATGGATTTATAAATCATGCCTGACCAGTCTAATCAGCTTCTCTAATGAGACAGATGGCTCTGTAGATGAAGGGAGAGCAACAAGTATTTTCCATGGCTAAAAGGGTCAGGGTATTTGGACTTGTGAGTCCATAGCAAATTACTTGGATGACCAGTCTGAAAGGATTCTGATCAGCGCTATGAAGTCCAAGTGGCAGACAGTTTCCTCAGGGGTCAACACTGAGACCAGCACTTTTTAACATCTTCATTAGTAACCTGGGTGATAGGATGGAGTGGACCTTCAGCAAGATCAGCGGTGTGGGAGGAATAGTCAATATTCTGGAGAGTAGAGCTGCAATTCAGAGGGACCCCAGAAGCTGGAGAAATGGGATGACATGAACCTCATGAAGTTCAAACACAGTAACTGTAAAGCTCTGCATCTGAGATAGAGTAACCCCTTGCAACAGTAGAGGTTGGAAAACAGCTGACTGGAAAGTAGCTTTGAAGCAAAAGACTTGAGTGAGAACTTTACCCTATTCAGTACTTGTGAAAGGGTATCTGGAGTACTGTGACAAGTATTTGCCATTAACGTAGTCAAAAACTTTAGAAGTTTTCAGTATGGACGTTTATGACTAAGACAGTCAACCTGTGCCCCCTGTATAGAAAAAGAAAAGAAAAAAAGTATTTTAAAATGTGATTCAGATGACCTGTTAGGGATTGTACTAAACTGTGCTATAAGTAGCGCCTATCTTTCTCCACTGATAATGAAAGAGTCTAGACAAATGTAGACATCTAGAACACAAAAGCTGGTATTTGATCAAGTGCCTCATGTGACGAAAACCAACTTTTCTATGCATATGTTACTGGCATGGCTGTGGTTCATATAGTCTGAGCTACAGCCCTGAAGTATTTGTGAAATGGCTGGTATCTGCCTTGTCTACCCCATCAGCACCCACAGTCTTCCCCAGGCTTCCCCAGTCCATCTCTGCTCCTCTGCTCTCAGGCTCACTGAGACTACCAGCTTCGGATGACTCAGAGTCTCCCTCTATGGTGTCTGGACTTTAGAACTTATCACAAATATTCTGTACCTGCTTTTTAAGAAAAACAGTTTTTAAGAAAAACAGCTCTTAGAGAAGGACAGAGTCTAGAGCAAGAGAAAGGGTGGGGATTTTTTTATTGTTTAGCTTCTCTCTGGAAATTGTTAGCATTTTTAGATGAGCTGAAAGGAATTGTGTATTATAATAATTGGTCACAAAAATACTGTCATATGTGCCTACAGGCATGGACCTGCCTTTTCTAATCTTTTTTTGTATATAAATGAAAATAAATAAAGATTAATTAGTTATAAAGAGGGAACTGAGAAGCTAGAGAGCCTGTCTCATTCCAGGTTTGCAAACAGACTTTATGCTGTCTAGACAAGTAAAAAAATGTATATTCACCTTTCCTTTTTCCTGCTCTAACATCCATGTTTGGAGAGGGACATCCTGACTCTTTTTTTTCCTAAGTGAAATATGAAAACACTACACAGATCTTTTGAAAGAGGCTAGAAACAGGCTTTTTATCATTCAGAGCTCCCGAAAGGACCATTTCAGCATAGTCTTCCTGAACAGAGAGGAAATAGCCATGTCTGTGACTTGAATGGACTCTGATTTCCAATAATTTTCCAGCAGTAAACTATGATTCAGTTTCCATTTATAAAGTGAAATGAGTGCTTAAATAATCAGCAGTAAAGAGCCAGAAGTAGGAAATGAGCCATCCTTCAAAACAATTCTGCTCTGTTTAGTTTGGACTTCATTCCATTGTTAAAGGATTTCCTTATGTGCAAGGTGTTGGAGATTGGCAAGCTGAAGCCATTCTAGGCACAATTGTTTCATTTTATACTGTGTGTGAATGAACGATAACTATTGGTATAACTTTAAGAGACATCTGCTACAGATACTAGCTATTCCAGTGCTTTAGAGGATGACTAATTTCAGGGGCAGTGGAAGGCCATTATTAATCAATATAAACAGAGCATCTCTTAAATTGCTCTAGTTTTCATTAACCGCAAAACCAGCCTGGCTTATTCAGCTTCTTTAGATGAGGGCAAATTTGAAACTTATTGCTTACTGAATGATATCACCTCAGCAAATATCATTATCTACTGATTTGTCAACTGCAAGGGTAAATGAGACTCAACAAGGTGATATGAATGCTGGAAGCTGTGTCTCTAAAGGATAGTCAGCACTTTAGGTGTGTCAGCTAGAATGGAAACACACCTTTGGGGGTTAAAGTTAGCTATCCAGTCATGGGAAAGGGGCGGGGGGGGGGCCGGGGAGGGAGTAAAAAGTACACTTAGCCACATTGCCTAAAAGCTGGCTCATCATGTTCCCATCGGAGTAACTTTGCTACCTCTTCTCAGCAATCTACGTACAAAACATTGTTGTGGGCTGCTGAATGAAGTAGCTGATGGAAAACTTGTCAGTATCTGTGGTGATAGCATTGAGTTTGCTTCCTCATCCCCCCCGCTCTCCCACTCAGGCTTATTTATACATCAACACAAATTAGTGGTGAGTGCAGAGCAAAACCTTGGATCTGGAAACCTCCAAATTTAGAATCTGAACGGGGACACAAATTCAAATGTATGAGCTAGCCCATATTTCTTTAAAATTCAATACAATAACTTCCACCTGATCTCCCCCAGATTACTGAAGTGCCTCAGATGTGAAGTGTTGCAACATGATAAGCAAGGTTCAGAAAATAATGAATTTGCCCTAAAAATCATTCAAGGTTGGTTTTGTTGGTTGGATGTTTTTTGGGAGGGTTTTGTGTTGTTTTGTTTTGTTTTGTTTTTCAATGAATGTTGCATTTTTTTCTCTTTCCTTTCTGATTACTGAGTAATTTATATTGCTTATTTCACAGTTTCAGGCTATTCACCCTCTCAGGTGTCTAAAATGTCTCTTTAAACAAAAGTTTAAATTCTTCTACTTTCTTTTGATTTTAACAGCTGGGGTTTTAAGAAAAATAACAAATATTCTGACAGTTTGGCAAGTCTAAATTGGAAATGGAATTTTGACATTCGGTCTCATTTTTCTGTGAGTATTTGTTCCACAAACTTATTTGCAAAGCCAATATTATTTTGCATCATAGCCAAAACCTGGATGAAAGACAAGCTGAGTGTTTTATAAGGCAGACCGTATATAACAGATGGATATGAAATGAGAGTCCTTTCCAGTCACACTGAAAATTAACTTCTAGGATATCCCATCTTTTTAAATATCTATCCCATGTGTCACTTTAAATAGAGAATGTTAGCCAATTACGATATATTAGGAGCATTAGGAGAAAGAGTGTGTCCTTCACAGATGTGAATGAACTATGTTGTGTCAAACAAAATTCTGTCCAGGTGAACAGATTATTTCAGTTAATTTCTGAATTAACTGAATTGGCTATGGATTCAGTGATAGTGATTCATACAGTAAACAGTGATGTTCAGAGTGTTCATTAAGTTCCATTGCCTGTTTCTCCTCTAGACAGTTATTTACCTTCATTTACAATAAGCAATTTTCCATCAAGATGAGCTTTCTTAATTTGATTGGCTGTGTCAGGCTACTTTTCTATGATTTTTCTTTTTTGGCAAAAGTTTTTCCAGCTTGTTCTTTAACTGTCATTTGCTTTCTCCTGTATTTTAAATCTATCATGCTTCATGACAGACAGACTTGTAATTTGGACTCTAATCATTTCTGATTCTCATGTTTTGACAGACACAGACTTGTCTTTCTGCACCTCCTTCCACACTTCCCCCCTTTATTCTGCATGGCTTGTGGCACACAATACTCTCTGCTTAACCCTTTCTTTTTCATCTTCTACTTTTATACTATACATATGCTATAAGTAGATATGTTTTAAATTATGAACATGTCAGAGAGACTCCAGAAATTACTCTGTAGGACTAAAAATGATGGTGTTTGAAACTATGTACAGGCATATTTATTATCATTCTCTAAGGTTCCAACTGACTCAGTTTGGAAGGGCTTTGAGTAGAAATGATTTAGTTATCTAAAGCCCTTCTTCCTTTCTTTCTCTCTTTCTACCTTGATTATTTTGATATCAAATTCCATTTTTGAGAAAGTCTCTTCTGCTTTGGTAAATCTTCTTAAGACCACAATGTCACTACCTTGAGAACAGAGGCCTTTGAATTAGAATCTGGTTGTTTAGTTCCACCTACAAATAACACAACCAAACTCTCTACACTGGAGCTATAATGCTGTCTGCTGCTGGAAAGGTAGGCAGAAAATGGGAGAAAGAAAGGGAGAAACAATGGGGGGACTGTTGTGTCTGTTTCCAGGGGAAAGCCTATACTATAACATCAGTTGTGCTTGTTTGAAAAGGTGAAAAGATGCTTTTTCTTGGATTCAATGACATTTTATTCCATGCCTGTGCTCAAAATCATGATCATATTTTTACAACATCATAACTGTAACTTTGTGGAAATCATCCCATTGGCAGCTTGTGCTTCAAATGATGCCCGCTTATCACATTTAGCATGGGCAGAGATGAAGCTTTCCTGATAATCCGTTCCTCATCCTTCCTATCAGGACACAAAAACTGATTTTTAAAATGAGATACATATCATTCACTTGTAGTTTTAGTATTTTCTGCACCTTTTTATGTCTCAATATATGTTTTAAATATGCATATACATGAACATGCACACACATATACAAATGAGTGCATGATCTCTTAACTAGCCTTTCATATCTGTCTAATAGCTTTCTACAATGAGGTAACTGGCTTGGAGAATGAGAGAACAGTGGATGTTGCTCATCTTAACTTTAGTAAGACTTTTGACACTGTCTTCCAGAAGATCCTCATAAACAAACTGATGAAGCAGGACTAGATAGGAGGACAGTGAGGTAGAGAGAAAACTACTGGCCTGATGTGCCAGGCTCAAAGGTTGTGACCAGTGGCACAACGACCATCTGGGGGCCAGTCACCAGTGAGGTGCCCTGGGGCTGACATGTTTAATATGTTTAACATCTTCATTAATGACCTGGATGATGGGACAGAGTGTGCCATCAGCAAGTTTGCAGATGATATAAAACTGGGAAGCATGCGTGATATACCCAGATGGGTAGGCTGCCATTCAGACAGCATTGACAGGCTTGAGAAACATGCTGACAGGAATCTCATGAAGTTCAACAAAGGGAAATGCAAAGTCCTGTATCAGGAGAGGAATAACTCCATGCACCAGGGCAAGCTGGGGGCTGTTTAGCTGGAAAGTAAGTTTGCAGAGAAGGACATTGAGATCCTGGTGGACAAGAAGATGAGTGTGAGCCAACAATGTGCTCTTGCAACATCCTGGGCTGCCAACAGCATCCTGGACTGCAACAGTAAAGCAGGTGAAGGCAGGTAATCTTTCACCTCTGTTTTGCACAGAAACATCTGGAGTGCTGGCTGCAGTTCTGGGCTCTCCAGGACAAGACAGACAGGGACTTACTGGAGCAAGTTCAGTGCAGGACCACAAAGATGATGAAGGGACTGGAGCGTCTTTCATATGAGGAGAGGCTGGGAGAGCTGGGACTGTTCATCCTGGAGAAGACTCAGTGGGATCTTATCAAAGTGTATAAATAGCTGGTGGAAAGGTGCAAAAAAGATGAAGCCAGACTTTGAGGCAATTGAAATACACGACGTTCTATTTCAACACAGCCAAAAAATATGTATTTTTCTTATGAGGGTGGTCAGACACTGGAACAGATTGCTCAGAGAGGTAGTGGAGTCTCCATCTGTGAAGATATTAAAAACCCAACCATACACACTCCTGGGTAGCCTGCTGTAGGTGACCCTACTTTAAGCGTGGGGATTGGACTAGATAACATCCAGAGTTCCCTTCTGACCTCTATTGTTCTGTGATTCTGACTCCTACTTCTGTTTTACTTTACCATGTCTTTTTTTTAAGGACTGATTCTACAAACACAGGCAATCTCTGCAAGGCCTCTTTACATGTGCACAGTTTAGTAATATGCAAAATATTCTTGCAGCATTGGGGCTTGACACCAGACTTACATAAAACTTTCTCTGTCTTTTATCTATACAACTGAAGCATTGTGAAGACCTTCTCCCGCCCTTGCAAACTTGAAAGAAAGTATTCTGGAGACATACTGTCTAAGCTGTAGAGGCTAACTGAAATTGTTCCCTTTTGTCCTAGGTTGATCATCACCTTTTTGCACTATAATTTTCCAGGTTGAGTTTAGAAATCAGCATTGCAAAGTACATTGTGAACAAGGAAGACAAAGTTGAGCAGAGACAATATTATTGTGAAAAAAGAAAAAAATGATTGAGCTGATACACTCTTTGCAGAAGAAGAGTGAACAGGAAGAAATAATTTCATTATCCCTTCATGGGGCACATTAACGCAACCCTATAGAAGAGTACAGTACCTCAGAACTACAATGGCCTATGTAGCATGTAAGTTCAAGGGAAAAGATATGACAGCAGAAGCTACAGCAGGGAATGTGCAATTTGCCAAAACATTCTGAAGAAGGAGGAGAAGAAAGCAAAAGATGGAGATGTTTCTGCCTTCAAGGGAGACAAATACTTATCCTTAACCACCTTCAGGGTTTTTAGATAATATTGTCCATTTCAAGGTTATCTTCCTGCATTGTTCATTGTTAGCAGCACAACAAATGTTAGCAAGCGTACAGATGGGAAAAAAAGCCTTTTTTTCTTTCTATTCCAATAAATGCTTTTATGGCTGTATGAACCCAATATGGCATACCTGTCTCTGATAACAATGGATGTGCATATACCCAGCGCTATCATCTCTAGACACTTAGCAGATAAAATCAAAAGCAATAGAAGAATATTTAGTAGATTCCCAATACTATGTCTGAACTGCTGGACATGGGAATAATGCCCAACACCCAGGTCTGGATGGACATCTTGCCTGCCTCCTGGCCTTGTTGAATCTAAAGCAATTCTGTTGAAGGAGAGACATGGAATGTCTTGGCCTGAGCCACTAAACCCCAGGAGGTATCATGACTTATCCTTGTAGCACAGCCTAGATGTCACTAGAGAGTCTCCAGTATTTTTCTTTTCTGTGGGAACAAGATTTTCCTTGAGAAAGAAGGCTTTTGTTTTTCATTTTAGCAATTTCCTTTTTTTTATTAGCTGTTAGAGATTTAGGGATAGGTGGGGGTTGGGAGTATGACTCAGTAGTACTGTGTTTCCCTACTCATAACCTGCAGGTTATCTGTAAAAAGATCTGCAGGTTATCAGCAGGGCAGGTTATTTACATGAGAGAGTATTATGAGGGGAAGCTTGCTGCAAAATTCCTTCACTTTCTGTAGCTAACTTGTTTTTTGCAGGAACTTCAGATCTGGATGGAGGCTATGGGCAGTGAGTTTCTTTTTCTTAGTAACCCATGGATATGCAGACCAGAAGTTGAAAAATTGCTCAACTTCAGTACTTACTACCCCTGTTTCCCCCCTTGATTTTGCCTGTTTTATCTAAGGGTGTGGGGGAACTCATTTGCAAGGCACAATTTGAAATGGAAGAATGATGTTTGGGTGATAGCCAAATTGTTAGATACATAAGAAGAATGCTGACCGTGTTTAGCCAGGCACAACTCTGCTGAAAAGAGAGCAATTACTTTCTCAGGCTTTGCCTTTGCTTTATAGGGTACTAGGTTTGCACGTGCATTATGTATACATATGTTTATATCACAAATATTATATACAAGTACTTTGAGACAAATTGTCCCTGCCAGTCTAACATAATGCCTCTAGAATAACTCCAACTGTTAAATTTCTGTCTGTGAAAAGTTGGCCAAATCTTTGATTCCTAGATCTCAGTACAAACTATTGAAACTCAGGGGACACAACCCCCAGTACTGCCTACAGATACGATAACCTTCATAAAGCTTGGAGTAAAGAGCATTGGCTGCAGGAAGGAAGATTTTTGAGAAACCATCTTAAGGCAAGCGTGACACCGTACAAATGTTTCAGCTGAAGAAGGAGCAGCTATGTGTATTTTTCACTTTTGTAAAAAGCTAATTTAATAAGAAATGAATTATTTTTTGCTTTCATCCAGCTCATGGTACATTAAACACTTCAAGTCTTTAGTGTTGCTCTTCCTTGTTTTGTGATTCTCTCAGTTTCAAATAAATGCAATTTTAGATAAAGACTTTATGTTCTCTTTCTGCCTGTAAGGAAATGTAACAATAGATGCCATAAAATTACTATAATTAAATAATGAGCAATTGGAAAAGTATGGGACAGTAAGAAAAATAGTTCCTGGCATTTTCTTGCGGAAATGCACTTTTCCATCTTGGCCTTTAGGAGGTTCAGATTCTTTTTAAACTGTTCCTTTTCTCTTTTTCTCTTTCCTCTTTTCTCACTTAGTGTAACACTCAGAGACCAGCTGCCAACCATACATGATGGATAAAATCTATTCTGGGGAATGTGCTGTTGTAGTTACTTGCTTTACTGGTCAATCTTATTTTAGTGTTTTGCATGCAGTATTTTAAACAACATCTGCCTTACCCAAGAACATAATTCGGAAACCATGTAACAACCTTTGTAGCAGTTGGCCACATTCCCGGTTTGAGTTCCTCAAAAGCTTTGGCTATGGGCCGCAGATGAAAGGAAAGCAAAAGCAACAAGATGGTTTAAAAAGCGGTCTACTCTCAAATGCGTCAAAGTAACAAAGGCACTTATTCCTCCAGATCTGCTCCCTGTGTGCATTCCCATTAATACCTGGTGGCTTATGTGACTAAACAAGTTTTTTACTCCATGATCCTCTTGTTACCTTGAGGGAGCCAGTGCCGATACTAGAGCTAGATTATGTTTTGCTCTGTGTTACATTTGAAGCTTTATTTTCAAAGTGGTGACAGCACCAAGGCAAGCCCTTTGAAAGAGCTGGAAAGATATTAATGGTTCAGCTGGCATACCTGACCTTTTTGACACTTTTTCTCCCAATGTCTCATTGTTGTAATGGCTATGGCTGCTCCCCGGTGGTAGTGACAAAGAACAAGCCAAGGAGACAATGCAGGTTTTCTGTGCAGTATTATTATCCTAGCAGAAAGGACTATGAAGATTTGAGCAAGCAGGAGTGACACTTTAATCCATTGGCTCTCTTTGAGTGGTGTTTTTTTACTTAGGACAGATTATCTGGTTCAAAAATGAATAAGCAGTGACAATGTCCTCTTCATTTCAGGAAGATTCAAAATGTGTTATACAATGTAGAATATTTCCTTGAAACAGCAGAAGTTATTGCAGAGATGATTCATGGTGTCTTCTTTAAATGAAAGTTAAAGAAATAGAGAAGCAAGATAGAAGTTGATCTTTGAGGACATTCTGTAGATACCAGTGGTGATCAGCATGTGACAATACTTAGAGAAAGAATCCAGACTTGGAAGAAGTACATTGCTATGGCCCTCTGCTTCAGAGATACTAGAGTCTAAGAGCAATCATTTGTGTAGAACATCTGGCCTGGGAGAAACACTTCTGCTGATTTAGGAGAAACCAAAATTTGTTTATATTTCATGCAATGTTATATATGCTTATAATGAATGAAAAGCTGGTTAAGAAGTAGATTGATAACGTGAAACATGCTGGAAACAGAGAAGATACAGAAAGTGAATGAATTTGGAGTACTTTTTTGCTGGTAATTAGATTAAAATTGGTTAAGACTATGCTAAGTGTTTTAGATGTCTAAGTATTACATGAGTATTACGCCTGAATGTAGCTCAGTTCAGCTTTGATAAACAAAGCATGTGGATATATGCTTAACTTTAAGCACACAAATAATCTCAAAATGGGGCACACATATTTAAAGCTAAACATATGCTTAAGTGTTTAACTAGATCAGGATCTGAGTCTGTAGTGTGAGGCTATGGTATTGGTTACCTCTTCCCTCCATCTGGTTTAAAAGGTTTTATTGATGATCCAAAGGAAAATATGGAATGAATCAAACACAATCTTTCATCAAATATTTTCTCCAAAAATATCTTAAAAGAACCTAGAGAATAATGCAAATGTGTACTCTGAACACACTGATACAAAAGAATACCCTGTCTACGCATTGCATTTGCTATTGAATAGTGCTGTACTTACACTGCATTTTTCCCCATTTCCCTTCAACCCTTCCTGTTGTATTAAGTAATATTCTTGGCACTAACAGCCTAGATAAAGGATGTTGTTTCTGATGTGTAATCGGAGTGGTGTAATTCATCATTTAGCACTTCATTTACATTCACATTCACACTGCATGGCTTATTATCAGCTGCAACAGAATATGTCTGTAAACCAAAATTATGTAATGCTGTATAACAAAGGCTGTCTGTTTATTTTGATTGTACATTTTTACCATATAGATTCTTCCTTTCAACTTATTTAACTAACTTCAAAGTGACTTGAAATGTTTGACAATTTTAATATTTTTTTTTTTTTGTTGAATTTATCTGCTGCTGTTCTCAGAGTATGTTCTAAATGCTAATTGATTTAATTTCAAATCCAGGTGAGTCAGAAATTCCCTCTAGTTCTAATAAGACACAGAAAATGAGAAACTGCAAATTGTGCTGAGCTCAGTCCCATGTGTTTAGGCATTGCTGATCCATCATTGCACAGCTTAAAGCCTCAAGATCCTTGAAGGCAGTCAGTCAACATTGTAGGTACCTCTAAGTGACTCTTCAAAGTTACCCTTGTCTATCAGTTAATCTTTGAAGGGTTTCCTTGAGCAAGTATGATATACAGGTCCTCTAAGCACTAAAGAAATAGTTTTGGGGTTTTTTTTAAACTAAATACGTCTCTTTTTTTGAGACACACTGTTTTGTTTCAGTGTTGGCTAGGAACTTTGCATTGGGAAATGCCCCCCACCCCCCTTTCATAATAGGGATTCCTGATATAGGGTATCAAAAAATTGACCAGAATGTAGCACTTTGTGGTATTTTTGATTTTTAGTTTGGTTTGGTTTGGGTTTTGTGGTTTGTGGTTTTTTTTTGTACACATTTGTTTTTATTTTATTCTTAAAAAACAAAAAAAAACCCTTGAAATTTATTAAAATTTCAGAAAAACACCCATCTTTTGGGGTGGTGTCAACATTTGATTTCAATTTCATAAGTTCTTCTTTTATATATATATTCCAATATTTTAAGATTTTTTATCAGGTCTGTAAACATAAATATAAAAGCAGAACAAATATTATTTCTCAGACAATAAGAACTGATGATATTTAGATCCAGAAAAGAAAGATAAAGAATTTCAACTTAACTGCATTAAATTTGTTTCTTCTCTGTTTTAGAAATGATCTTTTTTCTAGTTTGTGTTCAAATAGTTCACAGCACCATTTTCTTTCTGGCACATTGCCTTTCCAGAAAAGACAGGTTTACTCCATTTCAGGATCCTAATTGAATCTTTGAAACATTTGTATTGATTATAAAACAATGAATGAAGTTTGTAGATAGATAAACAGATGATACATGTTAATGAAAAAAACATTATTTCATTCATCCAACCTTGTTTAACTTCCTGTAGATGAAAGACAGCTAATGAGTTCTTGTTGACAATGACTAAAAAAGTGCAAAATGAAGTTACAATGTACCTGCTTACATAAGACTGAGAGCAAAACTATTTAATACCTATAAAAACTTCATCTTTTGGTATTATGAACATCTTCTTTACTTTTTAAAAATTATTGTAATACGATTTTTCTCCTTCATATTATTTTAAAATCATATTTGATAAATACTGGTATCTTTCAAAACTCACAATTAATGAAAGGTGTTTTTATTTTAAATCTTAGGGAAAAAATTGAAACCCAAATAACAGAAGAGTGTGGTCTATACAGGTCTACATCAGAAAGAAGATATACAGAAATATTGCATTTTGTAGCTACTGTAAGTTAACATTTCATGCTGGATTGAGATGGAGGATTGTATTAGTAATTTCAACTGTCCTTTGCAGTAACCATGAATTTGTTTGCAAATTTTCAAAATCATCTTGCATCAGGACATTTAGAAATTCAAGCAGTCAGCCTTGGTTGTGACTTATATTAACTTGTTGTAGACTACTGATAGAACAAAAAAGCCTACACATTGGACTTTATCCCAGGGTTAAATTTCTTGAATACTCCCTGAATTTGACAAGTGAGAAGAGCATATATAGGAATGACTATGTATAAAAATGATTTAGCATAAAATCTTTAGGTGAGAGCTTTCCCTTTTACTCAGCTTGCTTCTAACTACAAAAAGGCCTGTTGGCTATTTGAATTTAGCTATTTATATGGCTACTTTGTAGACCTGTAGATCTGTAAGCTGGTAAATGAAATTGTGATATTTATGTTAATACATTTCACAGCAAAATAACTCAGCATGCCTTCAAACAAATGGGTAATAGAAATTGGAGATAATTTTTTTTTCTCTAGAGCAGTAACGAGTGTATAATATGGGCTCTAAAATATGAGAAAGCTGTAAAAATACAAAGGAAGATCAAAGAGGAAAAAGTATAAACAGCTGTGCAGATGAAAGTGTTATTTCAGATGGAAAGCTCTTACAAGTGGAATATAGCTGCTTGGTTATAGAGTAACTAAAATGGTATTTGCTAGCTCTCCTTACATAGCTGAGAAGTAGATGCTGAAGAGAATGCTAAATATTAAGAATACCCAAAGAGAATAACATTTACAGTGGAAAAGGAAAAAGGCAGATCTTGCATGAATTTTGAAAAATGTTATTCTAATAGCAAAGACTAATTGGCTATAAAGTGATGTGGTAACAATGCAGTGCTGCACCTCAGGATAGATTCTCACAGTGTAATTCAAGTACATGATACCTCCTGCCTCTCATCATGTGATAGAAATATCACTTTATTTAATAAGATTTAATAAACTGAAGAAATTTTGAGTCATGTAAGAGACATGGTCAGTCATATACTGTGGTGTACAAATAATATCTGGGTCAGATATGGTAATATGAACACTCTACATTTGCGTTATCAGATTTCCATCTATGATCTGATATGGAAAACCTACATTTTGTCATGAAATAAGAATATTTCCACGACAGGGGATACTAGAATGATTCACTGGGAGTCTAGGAATGGGCCATTGTCTGTATGAATTGTTGGAAGCATGCTGCACACCTGAAAGGTATGTGGAGGACAATCTGGCTTCACTTGGTTCATCTAAATCCATACTTGAAAATAATTGTTGGAATAACCTTACCAGAGAAGTTAACCTAAGAGATCATGTTTATCCTAGTTTGAATGACTTGGGAAAACAAAAGCAATTTGTATTTCTTGTTTCTTTCCTAAAAGGTACTGAACTATTTTACCAGTTTGGCTACACAACACGTTTGATTAATTTTATGCATGTTCATTCCTAAATTTTACACAGTAGCACTTACAAGTTGTTTCAGTATTTAAAGTTGAAGGCAGTAGCTTTCAATAATTATCTACTATAATAGAGGAAGAATAGATGAAACCTACCATGTAAATGAAAGTAACCAGGTTTCAGGAAGCTTTATTTTTTTCTGTCAACTTACCTGTTAATTATTACATCAATAATGAGTAATTAATTAGACTTCGCATTTGTTTTTCTGTTATAGTGCCTTACAGTGGCCACTAAAATCTTTCAAATGCTCTAAATAACTATATGTTGGAATGTTATTCCAGCAATTTTAATACATCAGGTATTTTCCATAGTGAATACAGAGGAATATAAAGAAATGCTTCAGATTAAATGTGTGCATTTCTAAGTCTGAACAATGTGTTTTTAGGAAAAAAAAAATCTTCCTGAATCTGACCAACATGAATCTCAACCTAATATCTTAGGCAAATCCGAGCTGAGATATCAAAACTATAAAATTTCATTACTGAGTTAGAACTTAAAAATTATGACGCACAACAGCTGAAGCCCAGGAAAACCTTTAAGATCTTCTCCTGATCACTTTTGTCTGTAGCTCTTCCTTAACAGCCAACTGCTTGGACTCAGAATTAACAACTCTGAGTTGTTAGAAATCAGAATTTGTAACCTAGATTGGAAGTGTAAAAACTTTGGAAAGGATGGGATGTCCTGCATTATCAAGACAAGTCCCCTGCAACTGACAAAATTACTACATAATCCTGTTTATTAACAAGTTATTTAGATCACAGTTTCTGCTTAACAGTATCTGTGACACTGCTAAATATTATGTCCTTTTTATTGCCAATTATAAGACTATATCCCTCGTATACTTAGTAGTTTAACATGCCCAAATTAGTGCACATTAAATGTAACAGTTGCATTGAATTTTAATTACCGTATTCAAGGCTGTGTTCCTCCCAAAGGATTGCTGGGCAAGAGTTAAGAGCAAAGATTCCACTTCCTCCCATGTCAAAAGCTATAATAAAAGGAAATGGAACAACATCAATCTACTTTTCCTGACAGAGATTGTTGAGACTGGGAAATGCAGCAAGATAGTCTTGATTCAGTTTCAAGATTATAATCTTGTTGGAGAAGTGAATTGCTAGGAAGAGCTTTTTACCTCTAGATTGGTGACTCAAACGTAGACAAGGTCAACAGAAGTCATGACTGATCAAGTGAGCGTTTCTCTGACAAAAGCCTCAGCTGATATAGCTTTTGTGGAGAAAGCTATCTGTGGAAAATTGCTTGTACTTTACACCCCCAGACCTTACCATCATTGGAAAAGGCAGTGGAAGAGCCTCCTGAGAACATGGACAGCCCTTCTCTTAGTGGGTGATTTCTAATGTCTTTGATGGTGATTTTGTGAGACAAACTAATACAACAATCCACAGAAAATTATACCTCTGCTGCTTATGATATACTTCCTTACTTTCTAAAAATATTTTGTCAATAAAACATTCACAAGACAATTTCAGATCTTTTAGTCAAATTATTAGTGCAGTCTGTGCATTCCTCTGAGGTGCACAGAAAAGGAACCACACTTACAGAAATGTTTTTCACACACTGTCATCAATGGAAAAGTCATTCCTACACCCCCGGCCCCAGCATGTTTGCAAAAACACTTCAACATCTTCCTTCAAGCCCTTCCCTCATTTCTGCAGCAACACTCTTGACTGTGTAAAAGTTGCTGGTGATCTGTAATGGCTCTGCATAGCTCATAGTGACCAGATCTTACTGGGAATTCTTTTTTTTTTTTCTGTTATGCACTGTAGCATCCATTAACTTATTCTAAGATTGTCAAGACTCTACTTGTACACATGTAGGATAAGTGGGATGACACACTATACATGGTACAAGAATATAAGTAATAATGATAATACCATGGAACAGTTCAGAGTCATACTGGAGTTAATGAACATTATTTCTGGTCATTTGAAACTCTTAGAGTGCAATGGACGAGATGGACTCCAGACAACTACCTTTGGTCAGATAAATCCTTGCTGACATGATTTTCTGTTTACTTAAACAATTTTAACAGAGGCACGATATTGTAGGTCCTTTCAAATTTCTGAAACCCTGGTATGCAAGACTCATGCATATGCAAGATGATGGGCCTCCAGCTGTATGATGAACTGTTTTCCGTGACAGGCATACACAGATATGCTATAGCATGTGCTCTAAGGCAGGGTATTCTGGCTACATGATGGGGGAAAGTGCTTGATGAAAGGCTGCTTATGGGAAATATTCTCATTGACTGTTACATCCTTCTTGATACTTTGCTGCTGCTTTCCTCCTGCTCCAGAAGCTCATGTGACCAAGCTGTGGTGGTCATATCAAGTCCTGGAGCAGGAAAGAAGCACTATTACTACGCTGTAGAGCAGTTTCGGGGTAGAAGAAACCATTCATCTGGGTTAAAAAAGCAAATTTCATACCCAGCACCTGGGATTTGTCTAATCTGCAACAGCTTTTATTGAGTCAGTCACTGTGAGTCCACTGCTCCCCTGCACTTTGCATCACGACACTCTCACATCACGATAAATTTGCCCATGGCCATAACATCCAGCCAAGTAAAAGAGGGTGTGGATAAGGAAGCCTTGCCTTGTCTTGGCCATGTTAACAGTTCCTTGGGGCCATTAGCAACTGACACAAGCTAAAACAAACTATCTAAGCTGTGCCAGGGGTTCCTTGTTTGCACCTGAAGATCTGCCCCTGTACTGTATCCAGAACACCAGTCATGGCATAGTTTTGTGCATGTGGCTTACGTGCAGAGCTTGGCATCTTCCCCCTTAATTGAAAGCTTCTTATCTCAAAACCAAAACGAGTGTTAATCAAGTAGTGGGTAAGCAAAAATGTCCAAAGATTGCCTCAAAAATTGAAGAATATTCCTTTCCCCACATGAGATTTCTATAGTTACTCCCCTTTATAACCTAAATAGCTGTTTCTAGTTTATATTGTAAAGATAATATAAACTCTCTGACTAATACTTACTATTCCACGTTTGCCATTTCTCCTGAATAGTCCTAAGGAAAGCAAGTATCACTTTTTCTACCTCTATCAAAAGGTTGTATCTTCCTGTCATTTTTTTTGTGTGTGCTGCTAACATGCATCTAATTTGTGATTTTGTTTCCAAGTGTTCCATACAGTTTCTCTTTATGATAAAGAGGAACCTCTCCAAGTTTCCAAAAGTGGTCATAACATTGGTAACCCTATCGTGAACTCACTTGGGCAAAAAGCAGTCAAATAATTTTTCCTCTTCAAAATTCCAACATGTCCAAAGTGTTAAAAACTATGATAAAATTAGTAACATTGATATTTTCTCTCTGGTACTTGCATTCTAGTATTTGAATTTTTAGGATTCCTTTTCACTAACTCCTATGCATAGTGAAACAAGACAGGACATAATATTTTTTTTTCATAAGTAATGAAAAATGAAGTTCCCTAATATTCATTTTACTTTGTGAATAGGAACAATAAGTAAACCACACATTATTTCAAGGCTGAGGTTAGAATCCTGAGGATACAGAGAACTGTTGTCACTTTACTATTTGTAGTTTGTATTTTTTTACCATAAACAGTATATCTCTGATCTCTCAGTTTTATAGCCCCATCCATAACCTCAGAATAATATTTTCCAGACACAGAGAACAGCCGTATACAATATGGTTATCATCAATTTTATTTTAGATTGAGAAAAAACAAACCAAAACAAATATATATTTTATAAAATGTTACAAATAGTATCTCTCCTGTCTATGATGAAAGAAAGTAAAGGTGCAGAACACAGAAGAGAAAGACATAACATTGACAAGGACAATTCTTCACACTTGCTGTAATCCAACATATTTGTTCCCATATTATTCTTACTCCTGTGAAGACTTTAACATTCTTTTCATATATTATCTTATGTCTCACACCATTTTGGTAAAGTAGGATAACAGTATAGCTGATTTCAAATTTTGTATTAAATCCACCACTGAGAAGTAAAACACAGCCCTTTAGAAACAATACATTTTAAGCCTAGCAGGCTTAAATCTTAGGGACTGATATGGAAGTAAAGAAAATGAACTTCAAAAATTGAATGCTATATATAGGATTCATTTTTAAGCCTGCCTTTCTGTTGGCAAGTTGTGGTCATAACAGGCTTAAGAACTCCAGCAGGATATAGTTTTTCCTTCCTAAGCCTTTGGAGCACTATCTATTTGTAGGTATCATATATTACCTCTGTGTGGGGCCTGCAGATGAAATCTATTCCAGGAGTAGTCCTTGTTGGTAGATTTCCAGAAAGCCATCTGTTCCCAATGGGGCATCTTGTCTGCCTTCCCTAGCAATTAGAAAGCAGCAGATGAAGATGCAAGGCATAAAAAGGGAGAAGGACATGAAAGAATAGAAAATTATATAAGAAAATCTTGTTTGTTTGAAGAAATACGATAGTAAACTGTTAAAAACATAGAGGCTGTAACTACCTGAACAAAAGGACTTTTTTTTTTTTGCAAACTCTCTGTAATAAAACACAGTTCCTGCAACACACACTCCCCACCAGTCATCACTGTTTGATTACTTTGCTCACTGCCATAAGTTTCTGATGAATCAAAACGAAAAAAATAGGCACACTTATTGGACTTTATGGAGAAAACAATGGCCATCACACAAGTGTTTCCTTATGAAAGAAAGACATTTGGATTTATCACCAGAAAAATGTATTTCATTTTGGAGATTTAGTCCTTTTGACTCTCTGATTCTGATACAATTGTGCTTTATCTGAAAAATGAGGGAATTAATTATAATACTAACATACATATGATTCCAATCAGTAGCCTGTGATAGGTCACTGTGGATTACAGTCTTAAAACATAATTTATGATACACAAATACCATTTTTCTGTGAATATATAAGAACAAAAAGGGATAAATTGTCAATCTATTTTTCCCCTCTAAAAGATATGGATGTAATCTAATCTTCATCACTTGGGCTCCCTCTACACTTAGCAGACAGAAATCAACATCTCTAGAAAGTTTCAACCCTATTATGTTTGATGTTTTTCTTAGCAGGAATGAAGCTTTCTAGAAGTGTCTACAGCTCAAGGAGCCAAGATAATTAGCTGAGACTATACAGCTTGCATTTAGACAGTTATCATCAGATAAGCTGACTATTACCTCAATTGATTTAAAAAATAATTTCAACATTCCATTTTATTGATTCTTTTTATCTTTCTGAAAAAATAAATTTAAAAGGTAAAGGAAAGTCCTTGTAAGTGGAAAGAAAAACATCTAGCAATTTAAATTTACATGTAAACATGTCAAGTCTGTGATACAGAGGGAAGGATTCTGAGAAAAAATGACATTCAATCACCTCTGTGTAGAGTTTGTTCATTCCTGATTGTTTCACCCAGGGAATTTGATGATGTCAGTGCTTTTAAAATGTTGAATTGTCTGGTATTCTTAAATGGCAAAGTTAGGCAAACCTGTAGAGGAGATAAGAGCCCTCTATTTATCCGTGTGAATACATTTGCAGTAACTAGTCATAGGAATTGCCATCACCATTGTTCAGTTAAAACCAGTAACTTTAACAGTAAGATATGTAACACAAAGAATATGGTGACTTAAATCTATAGCAGTTCTGCTAAACTCTGGTGGAAGTGTATGCTTCATCTGCATTAGAGATGAATTAATTATTACCAATATTATAGCAACTACTGTAAAGTGATGTATTTTTTTTCTTCTGAAGTCAAAAAAGCTTGTTTTATTTGTCAGAGAAACAAGTTGGAATTGTACCCAGCACCAGGAAATTAGTAGGTATGTGCACATTTATCTGTATGTTTGTTTAAGAGAGAGAAACTGAAAATGAGAGAAAAAGCTCTCACAGTACAACTGCACAGAATCTACATGGAATAGTGGCAATCTTTCAGTCCTTGGAAACATGGCATGCAACTATATGATTTAAAGCTTTAGCAGCATGCAGAGGTTGCATATGTAGATGGTAGATCTTTACTTGATAAATGTTTGTCTTAATGCATCGTTAATGTCATGAGTTTCAGCATAACACTTCCCAAATTCTTAACTTCCCAAAGTGATGATGGTGGTGGTGATGATGATGATGATGATAATAATAATAATAAATATTCTATCAAGAGCTTTAAACTGGATGTCACATGGTTCATCTGCTGGCAGGTTGTCATTCTGCATGTGGGCCAGCCAGCAGAGAGCACTCCTCTTCAGTGAGTTTGAAAGATATTTGCCCATGGCAGAGGAATGCAGAAACACAGGAATCCAAGGTTTCTGATTAGTCCCATTGCCCTAGTGCCTCTCATTTCCTTCAAACTATATTTACGCAAGTCCCAAGCTACTTATCTTCTCTCCTCCTCATAATTCCAATCACATCCTCCTTAGCACTTCTTAATTCCTTTTTTCCCCTCTCTGATCAGTCTCTTTATCCCTTAGTGCCACACTCCTCACTCACCTTCAGATTCATGGTCCATTTTGCCCATCCCACTCTATTTCCATACCACCAAGCCTGTTTTGGTGTTTTCCTTCTCCTCCAAATGCCTTTCACGTCCTCCCCCTTGCTGTCAGCCTCATTCTTCCCTCAACAGTCCAAGCTGCTCTGAATTTCCAAAGATAAATTTATTTCTGTTGGCCTATCTGTATTGTGCGTTCGGGATATAGAAGCACACTTGGAAATGGACAACAGGCATCATCCCATTGACCAAGCAATGAAAAAAATTTTCTTGATGAGCAAAAACATACTAGATCATCAGAATATTGACTGGAAGAGAAAAGAAAATATCAGTATTTCTAGGAACTTCAGTCTGATAGACAATAGTCAGTTTAAAGACTCAGTAAAGAGAGCGAAATCTAAAAGAAGTGGAAATATTCTCCTATTAAAGCAAGAAGTCTCAATAAGGTGGTGATGTCTGGATAATAAAATAATTATGACAAGGATTTTAAAAATATTGTGAAATATCATCATTAATAAAATATACCCAAGGGCACTGAAAACTGTAATTTCTTCAGGAAGAACATAAATAAAGTTAAAAGCAGTGACTTGGCATTTTATCTCAATGAAGCAGTGTCCTGGTTTCAGC
>VZTL01061660.1:110232-124817 GCA_013400535.1 Scopus umbretta | reverse complement strand
TACAAAATAAGTGACGCACAATGTAGTTGCTCGCCACCTGCTGATGGATGCCCAGCCCATCCCCAGGCAGCGATCGCTGCTCCCCCAGCCAGCCCCCCCCAGTTTCTATACAGAGCCTGACACCGTATGGTATGGAATAGCCCTGGGGGCAGGTTGGGGCAGCTGTGCCGGCCGTGCCCCCTCCCGGCTCCTTGTGCCCCTGGCAGAGCACGGGGAGCTGGAAAGCCCTTGGCTAGGGTCGGCACTGCTCAGCAACAACTAAACCATCGGTGTATTACCAGCAGTATCCTCATGCTAAACCCAAAACACAGCACTATGCCAGCTCCTAGGAAGAAAATTAATCCTATCCCAGCTGAAACCAGGACAAGTCTGTTTGCCTGCAGTGGACGTGGGCTCCCTATTCTGGAAACTGGGAATTAGGCTCTAAACTCCTTGTGCGTTTCCTTCACTGTTTACCTTTAAGAGCCTGCAGAGGCGACGCAGCATGTCTGCATGAGGGGATGCAGTTTCTCCCTTAGTCTCATGCAGTTCCCTATAAAGGGGCACAGTCAACCCAAATATCGAAAAGCTCCCATCCAAGCAATGCTCTTTCAAGACCGTGACAACTCTTATCGCTGCAGCAGTGTCATGTGTGGCACCAGAGCCTTGCCAGTGAACGTAACTCGCAGCCAGATGACCTCTAGTTACACAAATAATCTGATCTCTTGCTAGCTACGATGACATCGGCGTTAGCAGAGGACAGAAGGCTGCCGAGGGAGACCAAGAAGGAAGGACACGGAGAATGGTGGAACAAATCTACGGAGCGGATGGTTTCTTTTGTGGTCCCCCAGGTGAGTGAAATCTCGACGGGGCAGTAAGTATTACACACCCGGAACTCAACAGCATACAGAGTTGTCAGAAAGGTTTAGGACACAGGGGACTGTTCTGAAAGCGCTCTAAGAAAGCAGTGTGTACAATACCACCCGGTGAAACCCAAGCCACCTTTTGGATAGCGATCTTCCAGCACCTCATAACTGAGCGGTTAGAAAAAACTTGTTCTGAAATTCTGGAGAAGAGTTGTTTCTCCTTAAGTTTTTTCCATACTTCTTTTTCTCTTTTAGAAATATGCCTTAAAAGCACCAGCAAAAGGACTAATGTTTTCACCACTTACCCATATCAAAAGTGAATACGCTGTGTGAAGTGAAAGTGAAGAAACGGCGTACGCCCCACTCCCTCTCTGTTCCCACTCCCTCTCTGTTCCTTTTCTTCTTGAAAAATGTAAGTGGCGGTAAAAACTGGAGAGCAAAAAGAGGAAAACTCCAAGACACCCCAAATTTGTTCCAAAATGGACACTAGTAAGTAGAAGAAAGAGGAACAGCATGCAGATATTTTTACTCCCTTCTCCGCCTCTACTCCACCTCTGAAAGCAGTCAAACACCAAACCCTCAGGTCCTGGGGAGTTCCTGGCTGAACTCGAGCCCCTCACGTTGTCGCAGGGGTGCAGAACCAGATGCCAACACTCACTAAAAGCACGCTGGCAGCACAGAAAGCGTATTTTGAAAATGCCCCAACGCTGCTCTCCTGCTGCTGACAGATGGGCGAGGAGCAGAGGTCAGATCACACAAGGCAGATGCTACCGCTCACTGCAAGCTACTGTCTTTGTGACCTGCTTCCCTCCAGGGAGTCCTCCACAGCAATCGGATCGACAGCAATATACTTTTTTTTTTTTTTTTCCTTCTATGTGCAGAGAGTCTACTCCAAACAGCCTGGCCGATTCATCTTCATTACCTAATCCTTTTTTTTTCTTTCTTTTTTTCTTCTTTATTTCAGAAAAGAGCTATTCCCAGCTGGTATTTATGTCCACAACTGCTGGGAGCTTATGGAACTTGCAAGCTATTCAGTCCATGTGTCAAATTGAACAAGACAAGGTTAGTAATGTCAGGAAGAACATATATACATGCTGTCTCTTTTCTGGCTGCTGTAATCTTTAATCTCTAGCTGAAAGGAAGCCAGACAAAAATAACATGAGCTACAGAACAGGTTTCAGCCTAGAGGACTCCAAAGCATTTTACCTACTTAGCAATACATGGATGATTCCAGCTGTCACTAAAGTTGAGCTGCAAAGTACAGCTGCCATTAAACAAGAATAAACGGACACTGACCAAGAGCTTGGCCCAGAAGCCAAAGGTGTCCACCAGAAGCTGCTCAGAATTTTGGGCAGCAGAACCTAATTACCAAAATGGAGCTATCATCTTGGAGACTGACAGCAGGTTTTGCAAGTGGGAAGTTTAATTGGATTAGCTGTGTTTGTCATAGGATCCAAATTTTCAAATCAGAGGTTGTAAAACATAAATAGCGGGCAGGCTTTAATTTTTGCAAAAGGCTAGCGTGTTTCATCAGCTTTAGCATTTGCAATTTGCCATCGGGAGGAGGGCGAGCCGTGGGCTGGTACACCTGGAGGGGAGGATTACTGCAAGGAGCAAGGAACACTATGGGGCTGCAAGATGAAGCGTGCAGAGAGAGTGTGACACGATGCTCCCTCGTCTGTTTTTCAGATACGCTCACATGTTCATTTTAGAGACCTCTGCCAGCGTACCGAAGCCAACGAATGCTGCCCAAGCTGGTCTCTGGGGAACTACATTGCTGTGCTGTACAACAGGTCTTCGTGTCTGGAGATAACCCAAGGAGACATCTCCCATACTCTGGCCCTCCTTCGTGCCTGTGCTCCAGACTACCACAAAGGTATCCTCACTCCGTCTTGCATAGGTCCTGAGACGATGAGACAGAAACACTCTCAGTGTGCCAAAGTCCCAGAAAAATGTACCCGCTTCAATGCCATTTACCAGCTTCTTCACTTCTTGGTCGACAGAGACTTTCTTAGTCCCCAGACGATGGAGTACCAAGTGCCATCTCTCAAATACAGCCTGCTGTTTTTGCCTACAAGGAAAGGTGCATCTATGATGGGGATCTACTTAGACAATCTTGAATCCTGGGATCTGTTCGATAACTATACATCTGTCACTGGAATGGACCTGGGCCTTAAACAGAAACTATTCCAGCACTATCTTCTACTGGATACCAAGTATGCAGTCCTGGCAATAGTAGCTATTTTTCTAAGCATTTCTTTTTATTTACGCTCAGTCTTCATTACCTTGATGGTCCTGCTCGCTGTTGTCAGCTCTTTGATGATCTCCTACTTCTTGTACAAGGTGGCCTTCAGATTCACCTATTTCCCTTTTGTAAACCTGACGGCAGTCATCATTCTCAGCAGCATTTGTGCCAACCACACCTTTGTCTTCTTCGACCTCTGGAACCTCAGCAAGAACCAGAACCCTTCCGCTGGGCTTTCTCAGTGGGTGAGTCAAACCATGCACCATTTTGCGTATCTCATGCTGGCATCGTGCTTCACAACAGGTGCTGCCTTCTACGCCAGCTACATTAGCAATATAATAGCCATCCGCTGCTTTGCTATTTACATGGGCACCTCCGTGCTGGTGAATCTGGTGTTCATGATGACTTGGCTTCCTTCTTCGGCTGTGCTGTACGAGCGCTACATAGCAACGACCTGCATTTACAAGCCAGAAGACTACTGGAACAACACCGGCCATAAGAGAGTCGCGCTCTCCCTCCATTACATTCTCAGGGGTCTCCAGAACACGCTCTCTGAAACCTCCAAGCTGCTGTTTGAAAAGCTGCTGCCTTGTGGGGTCATCAAGTTTCGGTACATCTGGATCTGCTGGTTTGCTGCCTTAGCTATAGGAGGTGCCTACATTTCCTGTTCCAACCCAAAACTCAAACTCCCGACTCTCGAGACGTCGTCTGTCCAGGTGTTTAGACTGAGCCACCCCTTTGAGAGGTACGATTCTGAGTACTGCCACCAGTTCATGTTTGAGAGGCTGGAGCATGGAGAAGGGCAGCGTATGCCTGTCACGATAGTCTGGGGCATTCTGCCCGTGGATAACGGGGACCATTTCAATCCAAAAAGCAACGGCACCCTAGTGACGGACGTCACCTTCACAATCCAAAACCCTGATGCCCAGAAGTGGCTCCTCGAGTTCTGCCAAAAAGTGAAGAACAAAACTTTCTATTACCCTGATGCGGAGCAGAAATCTACGGTGTGCTTCATGGAGGAGTTCCTCAGGTGGATGGACAGTCGCCAGTGCTCCCAGCGAGACCACAGCTTCAACCTTTGCTGCAACCAGTTCTCCTTCCCTTACGGAAGTGAAGTCTTCCTACACTGCATCAAAATGATGCTCCTGGAAAAAGGCAGGGAAGAGGCAGAAACGTACGATCTGGGCCTCAGGTTTGACGGGGAGGGAAATCTCGCTGCCTTAGTGCTGCAGTTTCAAACTATTTATCACTATAGCTTCAACTACAGCAAAGCCAAGCAATTCTACGAGGAAATCAACCTCTGGGTAACAGAGGAAATGAAAACTGCCCCCGTGGGGCTTCAGAATGGGTGGTTTACCAGTAAACTAGAGCTATACAACCTCCAGCACAGTCTCAGCACAGAAATGATGGTGGTCATGGGGCTCTCCATAGCCATTTCCTTCGTGGTGCTGCTGCTCACTACCTGGAACGTTCTCCTTAGCATTTTCTCTGTTACTGCCATCGCGGGAACTGTCCTGGTAACCGTTGGCCTCTTGGTCCTCTTGGAGTGGCAGCTCAACGCAGTGGAGTCTCTCTTCATCTCAGCTGCAGTAGGTCTCTCCGTTGACTTTACCGTCAACTACTGCATCTCCTATCATCTGTGCCCCCACTCTGACCGCCTGAGCCGAGTGGCCTTCTCTCTGAAGCAGATGAGCTGTGCCACGGCCATGGCAGCCTCTGCTCTCTTCTCTGCAGGGGTCATTATGTTGCCTGCGACCGTCCTGGCGTATAGGAAGTTGGGGATATTCATCATGATGATCAAGTGTATCAGCTGTGGGTTTGCCAGCTTCTTCTTCCAGTCACTGTGCTGCTTCTTCGGCCCAGAGAAGAACTGTGGGCAGATCCTTTGGCCTTGTGCCCACACCATGAAAGACTATTCTGATGACTCCGGGCTGAACGGAAGCTTTGCCTGTGGCGGAAGCGAGAAGCAAAACCGGTTGCGGAAGGTCCAGGAGTCCAACACTGCAAACGAGCAATACGAGCTCCAGCCCTTGTCCAGAAAACTCAGCGACAGCTTCGACAACAGCACTTCCACAAGCAAGCTGTCCAACCGGCCGTCAGTGCTCTCTGAAGACACACAAGTTGAAGACAACAGGTGCCCCAGAACAGGAATGCACCCTTCCCTTGAAAGAGAGAGACAGAATCTGCAGGCGACCCTCGGAGACCAGCAGGTTGGCCTGTGCCAGTGTCCTGCCTTGCAAACTTCCTCTCCGTACAAGCACAGCGGCTCGGGAGCAGAAATTCACAGGGAGAGACTCTGCCGAGATTGTCGATGTCGAAAGTACGGTCCGAAAGCTTGGGATGGGTCTGGGCTGGACCACATCCAGCCGGCTGGCATGAAAGAAGAAGGGCAGCTCAATAAATCACAGTGCTCTAGTGACACTGCCCAGCAGCAGCCGGATTATACCTCAGACAACAGCCACCCCCCTGCTGCTGACATCTACAAAATTCACAGATGCCTTTGTTCTCTTGGCAGCTCTTTTGACATGCTCAACATCTCCAGTGAGACGTCGATTAGTGATTTTGAGCAAGGCCTAAAGCTTGCTGAATCAGCCAGTTCTTGTCCTGACGTCTTAGAGCTGTCCGATTCGTACAGCCAAACAGAGAGAGGTTACCTGAACGGGAAGAGAGATACCCTGCGGCTGGACCTGAGGGAGACTGTCTTTGATATCTCCCCAGCAGCATCGCAGCAGAACAGCTCTTCGTGGAAAAATCGATTTGGATTAGGGAGTGAAGGCCCGGTTGTGTTACCGAACAGCCAGCCAGACATGCCTGATGTTTGGATCAAACGATCTAGCGCACAAAGTTCTGGTTACGACAGTTGAAACCTTGCAGAAACCAAAACTGTACTGCTAGGGAAAAGGGAAGTCAAAATCTCCTCGGAACTGTAAATACCGGTTTTTTCCTCCCACCTCTCCTAGAGCTGAGACTATTTCTTAGTGTTTCAGCTGTGCAAATACCTGTGTTTTCACAGAACCAGCAAATCCGATACTAGTGAGAGGATGTGAGATCAGTCTTGATGGCCTACAAGCCCTTTGACCTTCCAGTGTCTGGTGCCATATTCACAGCTGTACTGCAAAACTTACCCAGTAAACCTGTTTTGTCATTTCCCACAAGGTGATTAGATTTTGTTTCCTTGTCAGGGTCACATAGGAGAGAAATGATGAGGTGAATCTCCCCAGATAATTAACAACAGAGAAAGAGAGCTCACGTAAAAAAAAAACAAAACAAAAAATCCAACCCCCCAAATCCACAACTATTGAAAATCTAGGTATCAAGTGAAAATAATAAAATAAAAGATAAAATAATAAAAATAAGATAAAAATAATAATAAGATAAAATTAATAAAAAAAGAATGTCTTTCATTTTCTACTGAGTCAGAAGCTGCTTTATGTGAAGTCCAGGTTCACAGATCTCAACAAAATAGTTGAGATATTACAAAAAAATCTCGTCGAGACTTTTGAGTTGATGGGCCCTTACTGATCACGGAGGAGGGTGCAGAATCCAGCCCAAATCTATTTTCAGTAACCATTTCCGTTTATCAGAAGAAATTCTAGTACTGCCAAAGATTTTCAGTGTGAGATTTGGCCTTTGAGAGAAGTGTCCTCCTCCCCTCAGTGACTCAGGTGCTTTGTGTGTCATCTTCATAGCTTGTTTGCACTCAAGGCATTCCCTACAAACATGTAACTTTTTAAAATTTGCGTATCTGGTGAATCTTGAATTGTACTTTTTTTTTCTCTACCAGAAACAAACAGGAAAACAAACACTTCCTTGCCTTTATCTGTTGAAAAAGAGGAAACATTCTCTATATGAGTTGACGTAAAATAAATGCTTATGGCAAACTTTCCTAAATCTGCGTAATGCTTCATTTTCACGAAGAACACCATGGCTCATTTTCTTCGTGTTTTAAGTGCCCAATATATTTTCCCATATGACCATCAAAAGGAAAGTAGACATCTTAAAGATTTGCCCCCTCTGACACCCACAAGTAGTTTGCTCTGCTCTGCGGGAGACGGGCCACGACTGCCTAACGTAGATGAGGAATACGCGCTCTTAGAGCCAATAACCCCGCTTGAAGTATAAACCGTAGTTCAGTTTTGCATTTTCCTAGTGCGGTTCTCACACCGGGTGTCCAGGTGGGTTATTTTGGCAACCGGAGCTGCCTTCGGGCTGCGAGCTGACGCCGACTGAAACCCTCTCTGCTGACCGAATCCCTCTCCTNACTGCGCCTGCGCACCCCGCTGGCTGGGGCGTGGCCAGCGCACCGCCCGGCGGGCGGGCGGGTTCTGCGCATGCGCGGGGGCCCGGCGGCCGTTTGGCGGCGGGCTGGATTCAAACGCGGAGCTGAGGGGAGCGCGGCCGGCATGGAGGGCGAGTCCTCCCGCATCCCCGTCTACGGCGNCTTACTGATCACGGAGGAGGGTGCAGAATCCAGCCCAAATCTATTTTCAGTAACCATTTCAGTTTATCAGAAGAAATTCTAGTACTGCCAAAGATTTGCAGTGTGAGATTTGGCCTTTGAGAGAAGTGTCCTCCTCCCCTCAGTGACTCAGGTGCTTTGTGTGTCATCTTCATAGCTTGTTTGCACTCAAGGCATTCCCTACAAACATGTAACTTTTTAAAATTTGCGTATCTGGTGAATCTTGAATTGTACTTTTTTTTTCTCTACCAGAAACAAACAGGAAAACAAACACTTCCTTGCCTTTATCTGTTGAAAAAGAGGAAACATTCTCTATATGAGTTGACGTAAAATAAATGCTTATGGCAAACTTTCCTAAATCTGCGTAATGCTTCATTTTCACGAAGAACACCATGGCTCATTTTCTTCGTGTTTTAAGTGCCCAATATATTTTCCCATATGACCATCAAAAGGAAAGTAGACATCTTAAAGATTTGCCCCCTCTGACACCCACAAGTAGTTTGCTCTGCTCTGCGGGAGACGGGCCACGACTGCCTAACGTAGATGAAGAATACGCGCTCTTAGAGCCAATAACCCCGCTTGAAGTATAAACCGTAGTTCAGTTTTGCATTTTCCTAGTGCGGTTCTCACACCGGGTGTCCAGGTGGGTTATTTTGGCAACCGGAGCTGCCTTCGGGCTGCGAGCTGACGCCGACCGAATCCCTCTCCACTGACCGAATCCCTCTCCGCTGACTGGAAACCTTCTCCTCTGACCGAATCCCTCCCCACGCAGGAGCTTTTCACGTTACTATTCAGAGGGACTTCTCCCCCCTTTTGCAAACTGGGTTGGGGAAAACACTACAAACACGCCTAAGGGAAGTCGGGAGTCATTTTGTGCGGATGCCTCCTTTCCCCTTGCAGCGTGGCAGGGCGATTTTAACCGCCTCAGAGGCGAGCCGCGCCGCCGCCGCCGCCGCCCTGAGGGAACAGCTGGGAGGACCGCGCCGCAGATTCCCGCCCCGCAGGCCACAGCGGGCTCCGCGCCTGGAGTGCCCAGCCACAGGGCGNCCCTCCCCGGGAGGGCAAGGGAGAAGGAGAGGGAGAAAGAGAAAGGAGGAGAAGTCCCCGCTCCGCTCCGCCCTGGGGTGCCGGGGCGCGGAGGGCTGGTGCCCGGCCCAGGCCCAGGCGGGGGAGCGGTGTCTGGTAGGGAGCTCCGGTACTGCCTCGGTGTCCCGGTGTCGGCTGCGGTAGAGTTAAGTTTCTTCCTGGGAGCTGATAAAGTGCTGCGTTTTGGGTTTAGCATGAGGATACTGCTGGTAACACACCGATGGTTTAGTTGTTGCTGAGCAGTGCCGACCCTAGCCAAGGGCTTTCCAGCTCCCCGTGCCCTGCCAGGGGCACAAGGAGCCGGGAGGCGGCACGGCCAGGCCAGCTGCCCCAACCTGCCCACAGGGCTATTCCATACCATACGGTGTCAGGCTCCGTATAGAAACTGGGGGAGTTGGCCAGGGGGGCAGTGATCGCTGCTTGGGGATGGGCTGGGCATCGATCAGTGTGTTGTGAGCAACTGCATTGTGCTCACTTGCATTGTATATTATTATTATCATCATTATTATTATTTCCCCTTCTTTTTCTGTCCTATCAAGCTGTCTTTATCTTAGCCCATGAATTCCGCTTTTATTTTTCCAGTTCTCTCCCCATCCCCCGGGCGAGTGAGCAAACGGCAGTGTGGTATTTAGCTGCCTGCCGGGTTAAACCACAACGCTTGGTCTGCGGTGGCCATTGCAAAGTCTCATTACAGGCTTTATTCAACTATTTTGTCTCTATTTAAGGCTTCAGCTAGCGCTTTTTTTGCTAAACGTGCACCTCTGAGCAGGGCTGTTGCTTGCTGCGTCGCAGCTCAGCCCAGTGAGATGTGCTCCAGTGCTGGGCCTAAAGAGCAGTTCTCTCCTGCTCACGGAACGCAGCAGGCCACTGAGGTTAAAGATGCTTTCCTTCAGAGGCTCTTAATTCTATAAGTCTTGTGATACTACTTACAGAACTTTAGAAATGAGAGGCCTCCAAACTTAACGTTAAAAACATGGGAGCTAGTCTGTGTCAGTGGAAACTCCCATGTAGCTCCAGTGTAAATGTGCTTATGGCTGTGTCATCTGAAAAATACTTAACTTCGGGGGAGCTTCCGAAACCCACTCTGTGAGCAAAGTGTTGTATCCTCAGACAACTGTGGTTTAAAGCCAAGTAAACTTTATATAGAAAGCTGGTTCTCTATAATGTTATTTTAGGAGTGTATCTACTCACAGTGAATTGAGATACGAAGCTCTCTCAACGGAGAGTTTCAGGCGGGCTGTGTTTGTTTTGCTTCCAGTACCAAACAGCTTTGCTTGGACCCCTGCAGCACGCTGTCTGCTTGACATTGAGACCTCCTTTATTATCATGCCTGTGTTACCGCTTTCAAACCTTGTCTCGCTAGTGCTAGCCTGGTAGCTCTGTTTTAACACTGTCTACCATCCGAGCTCCCTGTGGCTTCTTCTGGACCATTAATCCTAGCTGAAGTTTGAAGACTGCCCTTCATCGTTGATACCTTAAAGTCCCCATTCCAGCCAGACAGAATTGTGATTTACCTCAAACTGAAGGCTTAAGAGATCCAGTAGTTCTGCGTACTATGGTGACCTCTCGTAGACTTGTAGCGTTTTCACTGTTGTCTTTTTCTTGCAGAAACGCAAATGGCTTTTCCTTCAAAAAAACAATGCGTCGGCAAAACAGCAGATCTAGAGTTCAGCAAAGATCCCAACTTTAACTTTAGCTCAAACATTCCAGCAGATGGTGTCTTCAAAGCTACAAACCAAGGGTAAATGAAAGAAAAACGTTGATGGATTTTTTTTGCTTGGCGAATGTCCTAAAGATGGCTTAGCATTTTGCAGATTTTTGTCACACTAACATACTGCTAATCTGCAAGAATGCAGTGGTCTTCTGGTAATCGTATTTCACCCGTCTTTTAAGGTTGCCTAAATCTGCCAAGAAAGTGGAACCGGTTTCAAAGAAGACATCTGCAAGAGGGTATGTTTCCTCAAATTTCTATTCCTTGCCCTCGTGCAGTAATGCTCCCTCTTGGAGGGTTATGATGAGCTCTCACCCATGTACAGCTTTCTTGCCAAGTTTGCTGATTAAAGCTCTTGGTCAGAAACAAGAGCAAATGCTTCAAAAAAGGGCATGTTTGAGGAAGTAAAAGAGAAGGTGTGTAATACTGATGGTTTTGCCCCTAAATCTTTGGCGTTTGACTCTACAGACCTCTCAACAGATACAAACTAGAAGCAGAGCTGAAGACCAAGAATCAGCTGTTAGAAACAGCCAAACAACAGCTACATTCCAGACTAACAGGAGCACAGGTAAGGAAAGGGGGGCAGGAAATAAATACGTCATTGAGTAATTCTTATATTCTGATCCCTACAGGGTCAGACCAAAGGACTGTCTAACTCATTTTCCTGTCTCCATCGGAAGTCAGCGGAGTTTGGGTGGGCTGGGTTTTTCTCCCCTGACGCCCGCGATATCTGCTACAACCTGGAAATCGGCAGAGCTGCAGATGTGTTTGGGTGGAGAATGCATCCAGATCACTGATAAATAGTCATCAGAGCTCTAGTTCCATTTTAAACGCGTTGTGGGAGAATATTTCAAGCTCACAACTATACACACGCATGAAACTTTATTAAAACAGCCTCAATATTGCCAGATGCTTCCTAGCTACATCAAGAGAAACTGTAAATAATCACCACTGATGGCTTGAGGTCTATCAATTCTTTTTTTCTTCTGTAGCTCCTAACATATGGTAGATAAGCTATGCAATTTACTTGTTCCTTTTGCCCAGTCTCTCCTAGCTTTGTTAACCCATCACATAGTGTGGTGTGAAAGCGCATACAGGGTTGGAGGTGCGGGTTCAGGAATGTGTATGGTCTCATTTTGGTAACAAAGAACATCCTACTTGGATTTATCTAAGTTTATGTTTCTTCATGCGCTGTTGTGCCATATTGTTGCCTAGTCTTCTAGTGTCTTTGTATCCTTCTGCGAGCTTTTTCCCATCTGCTCAGCACTGGTGAGGCCAAACCTGGAGTGTTGTCTCTGGTTCTGGGCTCCTGGTACGAGAGAGACATGGACATACTGGAGAGAGTCCAGCAAAGGGCCACTAAGATGATTAAGGGACTGGAGGAAAGGCTGAGAGAGCTGGGAGGGTTCAGCGGATTCTGTTTCAAACAGATTTGACTTTCCTGAATCAAGTTTGGGTTCAGGATTGGCACCTCATTATTCCCCGCCTCTTACAGATCACTCTAGGACACGCTCAGCACAGGTTCTGTCGTGTGCGAGAGGCCCTGCTGGTAACCTTCAACTGCACAAGCTCACTTTATTTCCCAGCTCTCAGCTAGTTACTAATCTGCGAGGTGATCATTCCTCTTATCTCACAGCTTGATTTCTTTAAGAGCCTTTGGGAGCTCCTATGAAACGTTCAAAAAGCTTCCGACACTATCAGCTGGATCACCCTAATCCACGTGCTTATTGATTCTCTTGGAGAGTTGCGTTCAACTTGTGAGGGTGATCAGCTTATCCAATTGCCTGGTAATATCCGAACTGTGGAGGGAATAATGCTGTGGCTTAAAGATTCTAAGACGCCCTCTTCTTCCCAACGTTTATATGCTTTCCTATGCATCGAAGTCTCTCGAATTATTTATTTATGTATGTGCGAGGGAGCACAAGAAAAGATATGCTAGGATTACCTAAACGGAATTTATCTCTAGGATCAAATTTTTCTAGCAATCGCTGTGACATGTGGGTGTGATAAATGTATTAATCCTGTCAAGAAGCAGGAGTAAAGGTCTGCAACGGACTAATTTGCTGTGGTGGTAGGGTGAGAAGGGGAGGATCTGATTCGTGGTGCTAGTGCAGCACTGGTTAAGCCATTAGCATCACACTCGGTATTACTGACTAACGAGAAGAAAATCTCCTTGGAAACTTGACTCACTCACAACCTGTGTTAATGACAGGGCACTATAAAGGAGTTAAAGGAGGAGAATGAAGGCCTGGTGCAAGAAGTTGAGAAGCTCAAGAAATTTCAGGAGACTTGCATGGTGATTTTAGAAAGCAGAAACATTGATCCCGGTAAGGACTGTGCATTTCGCATACCGTTCTGGTACTCGTTCTTCACACGTGACTGGTGACTGTTCATAAGACGTTTGGACTCTGCTTCCTTGCTAAGGAAACACTGCTGTAACTCCAGGGCTTTTTTTTTTTTCTAGTTTAAAAGAAAAAGCTGCTTCCTGTAGTAGGCCCTGCCCTTGTTAAACTTTGAAAATAATTTTGTCTGTCTTGTTGTAGAAATTTACTCTGAAAAGCTGTCAGTTCTTACAAGCAAAGCTTTCTGTATATTAGAGGTTCACTAATGCATCTCGTAAATTAGTTACAGGCAGCAACGTTTTGGAGGAGGAAGAAAAGACACAGGAATGCCAGAAACAGAATACGGTAAGAACATTTTGGAATAGCAGTAGGAGTTAAATGGGCTTTGAGAGGTCCATGTGCTACTGCCCTTTTCTGCTGATGTTGTGGGAACAGCTGCTGAGACTCGTGCTCGTTTGCATTATATTAAGCCGTTTTCCTTTTGGCTCTTCAGCTGTTAACAGAGAAGCTCATAGAAGACTTGAGGCTATTCAGTCAAACAGCTGCAAAAGAAAAGGAGGTGCTTCAGGTAAGAGTGTGACTTTTTCAGACTCAACCAGGTACCGAGCACGTGGTGCTGAGTGAGACTCTGAAGGTTATTTCGCTCCTCCCAGCGTGGCTGTATTCTCCACATGAACGAGAGTGAAAGCCTGCGGCTTTCATCTTTTTGAACTTTTGTTATTTGTGCGTTAAGGAAACGGTATACGTTACTCCCCTTCTAAGCAGAGGGCTTGGAGCTTATGGTGGGGCGATGTTAGTTCTCCTCTTGTGTACGATTCAACTTGAAACGACCAACTGAGTGTGAAACAAGGTCAAAGATGAAAGCGATGTTAATGACCGATAGCTTTCAAGTTAGACCGAATCCAAAGTAAAGGTGGGCGTCAGGACTGGAAGCGGAGCCGTCTCTGCTTAGATGGGCTCCTTGAGAGAGAGAGGTTTCGAGGCTGCGGTGCAGGTGGCTGTAAGCACCACCGGCAGAGCACTGATCCGCCAGGCTGGCTGTTACACCGCAACTCGGAACGCTGGCTGTAACCTGGGGAGCGTTGCAGACTAGTGACCTCGGGTAGTCTCTCTGGGAACTGAGAAGCGTACGAGCGCAAGCGGCTTCGCTCCTGTAATATTATTCTGTCTGTATACTGCCCAGAATAGTCATTAAGTTCTGGTTCTGCAATTCTTGGAAAGAAGCCTAAGAGCTAATTAGTGAAACCGCTGTTATGTAAGACTTCCTAAAACTTTTGGTCACGGAGCAATTGCCGTTTTCCTCACGGAACAAGGGTAAAGGACGTGCCCGTCGGGCTAGGCTAACGTTAGTTGACCGGGCAAGGCCCTGCTGAAGAGTTCGAGCGCTTCAGTTGGAGCTGCTTTCGGACCAGGCTTTGCTCCTCGGTACTCCTGCGCGCGTAAACCGTAGCGTGCACCGACTTCTCTACGCAGGCGGCGATGGCCAAGTGGAAATCGGCAGAAGAAGGGCGACAGCAGTCCCTGGAGAAGCATTCCTCCTTTCAAGCGGAGATTAAGGAATGTTCGGCGATACTTGACGAGTTGGAGCAGCTCCTGGCGATGTGAGGCACGAGGACGGACTGTGCCGCCTTTTGTTTCGCTTTGAATGTTTTGCTCCCAGCTCAGCGGTCCCTACTCTGCAACCCGAGTCCTTCGCGTTCGATCCAAAGCAGCGAGCGGCTCCCAGCTCCCCGGCGGGCCTCGGAACAGGACGGGCGCTGGCGCTGCCGGCTCCCGCTGCCCTTCCCGCGCACCTCGCCGCCGAGCGGCCCGGCGCTCCCCGCCGGTCACCGCGCTGCGACCCCCAGCGGCTTCAACCCCCTGCCCGCCTCCCGCCGCCGCCTCCCGGCGCTCCCCG